>JABFQC010002297.1:0-16530 GCA_022817085.1 Psilanteris sp. ZL-2020
ATCTATATTTGTTAAATTAACAATCTTTAAATTAACGATCAGATTGTACAATCCAGATTGTTAATTTAACAATCTAGTTCTCTGAGTGTATGTTGACAGGTGAAAATTATTTAATAAACAAGCGTTATAAATGATTTTATTTATTTTAACATAATAAAATAATAAGCGGGAAAAATAAAGTATATTATTTTTCTTTCTATATAATATTACTATTACAAATATTCAATATAATAAAATATGTATAACATTAATTAAGAATGTAATAATAAAAATTGAATAATTTATTAACAATTAATTGAAATATTAATTGACCAGAACATCTAATTCATTAAGATCATTTTGATTCATTTTAAAAATGTAATGTAATCAAATTCATTCGCTGAAACAGTTCATACCGTTTCAAAAAATAAAACTGAATTCACTCGGCTACCTTTATTTGCAGATAAAAACATTTATGAATTACATTTTTACACTCAAAATTTCACGGTTTATCCTCAAGAATTTCAATTACTATTCCAAGATACTATAAATTACAACTGAAAAATTGTTTATTTTAAATCTGGTGTTTGTTAATACTTTTTATTCTTAACATCACTATATATGTTCAAAACTTGGAAATCCTTCCTTCAAGATGTAGATTTTTAAGAGTGTATGATTTGAAACATGAAATGACTGCAGTATTTGTTTATATTACATAGCTTGATATAAAACTACATAAATCGTTTGACTGGTTTAACTTAACGTTCTATGAATTATATAACCTTATTATAATTAATTCTCATGATAGATGTTTGGATAAATTTTTTAATTGATATATTGCAACCCTAGCAGTTTATTTGATAGAAATAAGTATTTGCTATTCCGGACTAAGTTCTCCTCCGTGCAATCACACCGTGTTATTTTGAATCGATGATAGTGAATTATTTTAGTTGTTTTTAAACATGGTGGGTAGTTGGTGGTGAGGTCGATGACAGTGTTTATGATGACAGTTTGTATTTGTGATGAAAATATCTTTTCATTTTGATGATGACAATTATTAATGATATCAATCGTTTTAAAAGATACGGAAAATGGATCATTTGATGCTTTTGGTGATGACTTTGTTAATATAAGTGACGATGAAACACTATATTTACTTGTAAAAAAAATAAGTACATTGCGATGGCGGTGACTGTGATGACTATGATCATTTTAATGATTTAACTTGAAACGAGCTGATTAAATTTAGGAATGATTTAATTTAATATAATTTGAATTTTTAATATTTGTTTAATTTAATTTATTATTTAATAATGATTTAATTTGAATGTTAATTATATTGATGATTATAACAACAGTGATTAGAATGATTAGCAATTTATAATGAAAATATTATTTTGAACCACAATTATTAATGATAAATAATTGTTTAATGATTTGGGTAATAATTTAAGTAACAATGATAATAGTCGACATAATGACGATAATGATGCTAATGATTTCATTCGAAATAGTAATTTCATTCAAAACATTATATTAAATTATATATTAAATTGAACTTATAATTAAAATAATTATTTTTCATAATCATAATGACAATGATTGCAAAGAATAAGTGGATTAATTGATAAACATAACAGTTTAGGAATTAATAATCTTGATCAATTATTTTAAAGTATAAATAGAAATTCCACATATATAACAAAAACTTTATTCTTCACGTAAATATGAACACCATCCATTTCATTCTAATAAAAATGAATGATTGTTATAATAACATTCTTATTGATATTCATAATTATATCATATTATTAAGCACTTTTACAATAAAAAACATTTTTATCCACAATTATTTCATACAGAATAAAAACAAAATCATTCGGCGATAGTGACCACCTTGATGACATTAATAATTATCTTTACGAAGATAACTTCAGTTACTGATAATGATACTGACCATTTTAATAATTCAATTTAAAACAAAAAAATCATTAAACAATTGATAATGAGAACAATTTCTTTTGCAACAAGAAGTTCATTGCTTGATGATGATGATTAATAAAATACTGATATCATCCATTCGAAATCACATTCCATTTAAACAAAATCATTAAATGATGTTATAGGGTTTTTATAGACAAAAATTAAGCACTTTAGTTTTTATACTGAAAATCATTTATTATATTTAATATTTATTTACACGTAGAAAAAAGTATGATATAAAAGTATGATTAGCATTATGGAAATTACTATACTTTATAGAAATTTATATTGTAAAATTTGTTTTATTTTATGATTTATTTTCGTTTGTTTTACAAACGAATTTGTTTAGAAGATATTGTATTGTATACACTGAGAAAAATTTCTGATGCTACGTTTGTCAACACGTAAAAATGACCCCTAAATATCGTAAACATTACTTCGATTTCTCTAAATGTTTACTGTGTTTTAACAGTAATCATTCTTTGTTGACAAACATCTCATCAAAGTACTGTTTTGGCACGGTAATTTTTAATGGAAATTTTTCTCACTGTAGAAGACATAATAATTTTAGAAAAATGTTGTTCCAAATCCATGAAATACCATAATGTATAGTCATTTTTAATACAAACACTTGTAATTATAATGTATAAAAATACGCTTCGTTGTTCAATGACAGTTCAATTCGGACTGACTTGTTTTCATCGAAACATCAAAATCAAAATAATTTCAGTACGAAATCAAAATAGTCCCATAATACATCCATATATAATAATACGCGAATTAAAAAATGACATTGCCAATTAACCACGTATATCTTTGTTAACCTCCGTCAATTGTTTGACAATCACCGAACCACTCGAAACGTCGATTTCCCCGCGCGCGCGAAAAATAAATTAATTTGTTGAAATCAAGCGAGACGCTAAATGCTTCTTCAAACTTCTTTGTGTCAGTCTCGCTCAAAGTCAGATATTGTGTACACACAATTGGTCGGCGGCGCGCGCAGTTGCAACAAAAATGCTTTGATAATTGCATTTCGTCGAATTAAACAATTTAATCAGTATATTCCTCAATTAAGAACAACTGATTTCAAGAAGGTATTATTAACGCTTCAATTTGTTCGTGACCTTTGGCCATCAGTTTCACAAACTAAATAGAATTGCAATTATAAGTGCATTACGTTCGATACGGTTTTTATAAATCGCGCCACAAATAGTGCACCGATCGTATCCCGATTATTTAAATGAGAAACATTCGTAAATTAGTAGAAAAAAAAATTTTATATACAATTTGTATACACGCACACTCGTGCGCGCAGAAACAAGATTTAATGCTTACTAAGAATCGCCAAAAAAACCGTCATCGGTTGGATCATTAAACAAATCGACAATTAAAGGTGTTTTAAAAATTTAACTTTAATTTTGCCACGATTCAGCGCACGAACGTGAAAACAAAATTTCCGCGTTTTGTTTTTATTTTTTTTTTCATTTTCAAATAATAACAAAATATTTACGAAAATTATCCGCGCGGTTGGTTAGATATTTATAAAATGACTATAAACAAGAATATCACAAACGCAATGTGAATAAAAGATAATACATGAGATAAATAAATATAAGATGATAACAATAATCGATTCAATAATATTATCATCGAAATGTGGGAAATAGATTTATAAGTGCAGTTTTATTTCCGGAGTGAATTTTGATAAATCGCGAGAGAAAATAGCGTCGAAAATATTTATTCGCAATAATATATAAATACGCATATACGTTATAAATGATGATCGAGACTTAATACATACGAACCGTCTTTTTATCAAAAATTGGTAAAGAAAAACATTCTAATTACTGTTTTCGTACTGTCCTCTCTCCTTCGCGACATCGTCCAATCATTTCGCCGATTTAACACAAAACAATGACGTAATTCCGATTATAAAACTTTTTTTCATACGCAGCTTCCCATTGTCGCAACTCGCTTCATAAATGCCTTTCTTTATTGAACTAATTCGATTTGAATGTCCGCCGTATTAAAACCGATTTCTAATTATAACCTCAGCCGATGTAATTGCCTTACGTGCGTTTCGTCACGAAATCAATTATTATACCGCGATCGTGTATAATTATCGACGAAACAATCATAATCCGCGAATGTAGATTTGTGTTGACGCGGGGAAAAAAAATACAAATAAGAGAGAAAAAAGAATAATCGACTAAACAAAGAGCGCGCAAATTGTTATTGTTGTGGGAAAATTGCGTCACCCGCAGCGGCAACGGGGTTCCGCGAAAACGGAATTAAAAAGCCCGAAACGGAGATGCCTAATTTACCGGCCGGCCGAGTCTAATTTTAAATTGCATCGGAACGACGTGCGTTTGGTCGCGCCACGCGGTTCGCCTTCTTATTCGCGGCGCTCCCAAAATGGCGCGTTAGACGCAATCCCGAAAACGCCGTGACCTTAAAAGCCCGCGGCAAAAAGTAAAAGTTATAGATAGACGTGACATTGCTGAGTTCAAAACCTTTCGTCTGTCTGGCCTTTACATTATCCTACGAACGAACGAGAATATCGTGTTTCGCGCGACAATTGTTGAAACCGTGAATTAACGGCTCGATGCATAATTCAAAACAAAAGCCCGACTTCAATGACGCGTCGCGTAAACAATCGAGCGAGGTAAACACACGGACCCGCATCGATTTCGTCGACGAACCGGGCGATGTTTACGATTGTTGTAAACAAACGCTCGCGCTCGGATCCGGAGCGTCGCGCTGAAGGTCAAAGTCGGGCCGATGCAGTTACACGAATCGACAATAACAAACAGCACAGAGCGCAACAATGCGCTTAACCGAGCGTTATTAAACGCGAATTCTGTTCGAGTTGTTAATGTACTTCTAAACGGCGATCCAATTTGTTTCCGCGTGCGACCGAACCCGATGACTCATCATCAATCAAATAACTATAGTCTCGTCTGTAACCTCGTGACCGAGAATGACAGTTGTGTCTTCGATTACACCCCAAGCGGAAACGGCGTGTTTACGATCAGGTGTGAAAAATTGCCCGCTTCTGACGTCTTTGTGTGTGTGTATGTGTATATGAGTATGCATTCGTATATACATAAATATATACGTCTATGTCGAATGGAATATTCGACTTTTCGGAATAAAGTCGACTTTATTTTTTTCTTCGCAATCATAATAGAACTTTTTTGACAGTCGTGTTTCCTGTATTTATCATATCAACTTCGTAGATAAGATGTTTTACATTACTGCAACACACATTGTGTAACATAGATTAATTACGGAGCTGACTTTTTAAATATACGATTTCATTATTTTAAATACAAGCAGAAATCGGAGATAAACGAAATGTGGAGAAAACAAAGAAATAAATTAGATTGTTCAATGAAAACGGTCGGGTTTTTTTTCTTATTTTTTATTTTACATATACTTTAACAAATCGTTTTAAAAAGACTCAACGCCGCCGAATACAAGTTTTTCAATTAAAATCGCAAACAAAATTCTTCCGATAACAAAAGCACCGTTCGTGTTTTTTTCGCTCCGTTCGTATTATAAATTCGATAAACAATAAATAAACCGCAAGTTTTGCGATCGTTTCGTAAACATAAATGTTCTTTCGTATGGATTTGCAATTCCCGGAATCCCGCACTTTTCGTAACATTGAGAATTATGCGACTAGTTATGAAAAAGTTACTTCACTCGAAAACCGCGTTCACGATAATATCGACAACTTTTGAATTCTATATCGGCAATATCGTATCGCAAAAAGGTAAAATGAACGAACTTCAACGGATCGCGGATTAAACGTACAATATGTATATACATATATATATATGCGTGTGTTAAAAAAACGCATCGAAATAAATCAATCGACGTGCCATCGGAACAATTGAAAGATTATCGAAATAGTTCGCGGCGGAAAATAAAAAAGGCTGTTTACTCGGAGCCGACAGTGCCCGCGAGTTCTATTTATAGTGACGGTCGTTCGGTTTTCATTCGGAATAAAGCGCGCGTTATTCGAAATGAACGACGACGGAATTTCACAATCCCGAATTTGTCCGATCAAAATTGGCGGCTCGAGAACGAACCGCATCGGGTGCGGGCGTTGCGATGCGCGGATAATGAAGCGAAAGCAAAGGAGAAGGATGGAATTAATAACAGTATTAAGACTAAACTGACCAACAAAACTATAGTCACGGCTGCAGTTGAGTACGAGGAGGTCCGACTGAGCGGTGCACTGGAAGCGGAGCACCGAACGCAACTCGTCGGCGAACTGAATCGATGTTGCAAGGCGACCGGTCCAGCATCAAAAATTGCGTACGATCGTGGATCGGGATGGAAAACGTCGATCGAGCCACTTAACTTAACGCGGCGGAGCACGTGAGACGCGGCGTAAACAAAGAGGCCGGCCAAGGTCACGCCGGCAAAATGGCGCCGAAATGCCGCAACCGTCACTCGATGCGAACATGAAACCGTGAACCAACACAAAACTAAAAAGTGTCAGGCGCAAAAATCAACACTGCCGAATCCAATGGACACCCGCGCAATGTTCGGCCAAACTCGCAACCGAAGACGCGACGACGGATACGGGCACAATCAAAAGGAAACAACGTCGGGCGATCGTTTCTCGCATTCGATTTAGTTATCGAACGAACGAGCAAATCAACTACGCTGATCAACAAAACAAACGCGAGCCGGCATTATTTTATTTGTATACGCGAACAAACTGTTTTGAGCCGCGCGCTCGGCGCCGACGTTTCAAAGTGATGGGTGTTTGGCGCGCAAATTCGCAGCGGCCGATTGCCGGCTTTTGTCGGAGCTCGCGGCAAAAATCTCGCAGTAGGTAACGCTCTCGCACAAAGGGTGCACCAGCCACTGAGCCGCTGAGCTACGACGGCGCGTCAAGACGAGACTCGGCGGCTCGGCGCGGGCGAGCGCGAAAGTGAGGCCTCATTGGGTGAAAGCGAAAGCGCTGCTGGTGGGGGTCACGGTTAACCAATCGATGCGCGCAGCGCTTCGTTCCCCCTGGCGAGCCGACGGCCGCGTCGCCGCGACTAACCCGCTGCTCGCTGATCGCGCCACTCACACACGGACAGCGCCGGCGGCGCGCGAGCGGCGCTCGCGTTCGATCTGCCGGTCCGGCACGTACGCGCGTCGCGACGCGCGGCGTCTTTGTTCCCGGACGACGCCGCTCTTGTTTCGGCCGTTCGGCCGATTACGTGTTTTGCCGATGTTGTCACGGAATCGCCGGTCCGGCCCGACCCGGTAATTTTCGGTCGCGTTTATTGTTGCTTTTTTAGTCGTATCGCCGCTCGGGAGTTTCATTGCGACTACTGTACGTCGGTTATATATACGTATGTAACTGCAGTGGTTAATTTCGCCTCGACAATATTTATCGCTCGATTTTTTGCTAGCTTCATTACGGGGTATTGATTTGATGTTTTTATCTGCGAGAATAAGAAATTAATTGATTAGAAAGGTTTATAAAAGTAGCAGTTTTTTGTTTCGAGAATATTCCGCACGTGGTTCGAGCAGTTTTGGTAGTACTTTAAAATGAACGTTTAATGATTTTATTTGGATATTTGTCTTACAATTTTTTGCACGTATTAATATAATAATGCGAAATGAAAAAGTTTTAATAATTATTATTAAACATTCATTCTCTTTCTTTTTATTGTTAATATAATTTTTTATGAGCGTATATATATATATTTATGTATTATTACTTGTATTATGCTTATACGTGAATTAATTTTTAATTATTTATTTTAAATACACCGAACATTATGTCTATATTTAAAATTTTATAAAGTATAATATTTAACATCATTTTTTCAATTTAACAGTCATAAATATTCGTTTATAAAAAATTCATTAATTCACAATATATCAAATTGAACAGATTGTTAATCGCATAATTTGATTTATAACAATCAAATTGATTTTTAATATAGATATATATAACATTGCAATAGAATATTTTTAATTACCAAATATCATAATTATTACAATTTTAAAACTACGCATACAAACGTACATAAAATAAAAAATGTCCCATAATACAAACAATTTATTAAAAGCAGTTACTTAACCTCGCAAACAAAAAAGAAATAATTCGATTCATAAATATAACAATGATTAACTCGAGAAGTTAAGATGCATTATTTCGGCCATTTTTTTATACGTTTACAACGCCATCAATCGATTCTGCGAGTTGTAATTGTATTTGAAAAAAAAACTGAACAAAATTCCACGAAAATGTTCGTTTCTCTATTATAAATTTCGTGAATTCGAAAGCGCGCATTATACAAACCCGATATTCCTGTCGAGTTCAACAAAGAAATTTCGAAAACTGATATTTAACTAAAGCACGACGACCTTTAATTCGAGATTACAACAATATTTCAATGTTTTTATTGCGACATACGAACTAGTCCAATTCTTTTACTTCTCCATTGAGTTCGTCCCATTACGATTGAAATACCGCCGAAGCTTATTTATTTCTTTCAAAAATTTATGTCCTTTTTTTCCACCCGTCTCACTCCTTTACATCAAAACATAAACGCTGTAGAATGAAATTCCGAAACAATGATAAAAATTTCATTATAACGCGCGCCTTTATGTATTACGTTTTATTGAATTAAGCAGAAATTTGTTTGACTCGTGAATAGATGCGAGTCGCGTAATACTTTTGTCGTGCGCAACGAAATCGAATATGAATATATTTTATCAGATTTACCGAAAATTTCGTTGATCGACAACGTGCGTTGCAATTATTTTTTATTTATTTTTTTTTACCAAAAGTAGACTGAATTCAATTTTCAATTTCAAGATAATTTCCACAAGGACAAATATTTTTAATATTATTAACAAATAAATCGACAAACAAATTACATGCCAAAATGCTGTTTTCGTTTTGTAGGGCATTTGGCCGTTTGTAAACAATCGCTATTATTGTCGCGGTGTTTTGTTTACACTGAATGATATTGAACGTTAAAATACAATAATAAGGGCATTGTCGTGTTGTAAACAATAACATTCGTTCAGCCTTTGTTTCCCGCCCTTCCCCTTTAACGCGCAAACAGCGCTTTGTAGGAATTTTGTTTCTAATTTGATTTGAGGTTCCCGTCAAAACTGATTGTCAAAGACGAATGGATAAAACGAATTAAAAGTAGCCTTTGAAGTTTCTCTGTGCGTTCTTGCTTTTAAGGAAAATCTGACAACCCTTATTTTTAATTGACTTAATCTGCCCGCATATAAGGCGCGTCATGTCTGACACAATTCACTGCTATCGTCCGAAGGGGGCACACACGACGAGTTGCAAAATGTGTAAATAACAACAATAATAATCGTCCGTCGCTTTTACAGTACACGTTAAATGGTGTTTGAACTGAACAACATGTATGACGTGCATTGCATAAAAGTTGACTGAAATTTGTAGTCATAATAGCGTCGTAAAGTTTTCCGTTTTATTTGCGAATTGATTGTTTTTACAGCATATAACCTCAAAACATTTTATTATCTAAACACGTTTTATGACCTCTATTATTTATTTACACAAATTAACTATTTATTTTATCTATATCTTCACCCGACAATCCATATGTCAATGCAGATTCATAAAAAGAAATAGCCACAATAAAATAAGCATAACAACAATAATCATAATAAACAACGAGATTGGAAAATTTAAATATCGCAATTACATTTTGAAATTCGACATGAAATCACAAAAAAAAGTCTTGAAAAAAATGTCTTCGACATAAAATTGTAATATTTTGGTACAAATTAAAAAGGAAAGAAAGTGTATAAACACAAAATAAACAAAGACGCGAGGAGTAAATCTACTTTCTTCGTTTATATGACGAGTTTGTGTTTCGTGTATCCTTTTTTAATCTGTTTTTAAAATTCTAAAATCTTGAGATAAAAGGGTCATTTTAAGAGTCTATGGAACAAAGGCGGAATGAGTTGTAAATTCGTTATATTGATGCCATTGATAATTATAAATCTATTATTATTATTATTATTGTAATCTGTTTTGAACGAACACACGATAGTAGCACAAATTTGACATCTGTTGAAATATTTTTTCACCGAAGTGCTACTTGTCATTAGTTCTTAGAGTTGACTAATGTGGAAGTACTTTGTCCAATCACTTTTTACTACTTTCTAGTTTTTGCTTTTTCTTTTGAGAACAACCTCTTATATACCATGGATATAGTAAAATAACCAATCGACTACCGGACGTTCGAAAGCATTCGTACTTCATTAACGAACGATTTATTTACGAAATTAGAATTTTGTAATTGACGAAAATATTCATTTCGCGCGCAACAATGGAATGATTTGATAACTTATTACGATACGCGTTGTTTTACGTGTGTGTATATACACATATATACAATGCGTAGGTTTATGCAAAGATGCAGCTAATATCACGCAACATTCAAATTTGGTGTGTACATTACGATAAAATATAAACAATGAAATACCACAAAAACAATCGAGCGTGACCTTCACAAACTGTATATCAATAAACACACAATTTATACGAACATAATGAAATTACGGTATTATAATTAACTGAAAGTTAAAAATAGGTTATGTTACATTGTCGACCAACACAAACGTATTTCGCGCGAAATAACAGTCTTCGCAGTTTAGCATTTCGAGCACGTTCGAAATTCACATTTACGGAAAATTTCCTGCATTACGCCAATTGTTGTACAACTTACTATTGTGGGAACTGTTTTTACAGCGTATAAATTAACTTGTTTAGTTCGGTGCAGTTTGCATCTTTTGTTCCATTTAATTTCGATGATTCTCAACGCGGTTATCCGTCTCACTCGAGCTCGCCCGCATCCCTCGAGTTGTCTCTTTTTTTCTACGCATCTCGATATGCCGGTATGTGTTGTGGAAAAATTCCACGAAAAAAAAGAAAAAGAAAGAAATGAAAATACGTTTATTATTATGATCAACATTAATAACGGAAGATTATCCTATACGACTGTCATTGTCTATTAAGAAATCCATTCTCAAAGGCATCGCGACCAAGCCGGTATTTTTGTCGGCCGTAATTTATTTGTGAATTTCAAAATCACTAACACATTGCGACCGAACGATCAAAGTATATATGACAATAAGCATCATAGTTACTTTAATATAGTTATTACGTGAGATTTCGCAAGCAATAATTCATTTCACGTATGTACTTTGTATTAATCGCGGCTACTTGCGATTCTATAACTTTCTACAATTAGGAACTCGGACCGTCAATCGGCCGAATACGAATTTCCATTAGCCGCCATTTTCTTCGCTACACTTTTTCGAACGTCCGTTTATTTTACATCTCCATAATTGCGATTATTCAGATTCTTGCAACTTCGTCAAGTAAAATATTTCCCCGCCAGATTCCGCGTTCGATTACTCGACAACTTACAATTCGATTACTTTATAATGCCCGTAGCTTATGATTCGAACGAGTTTACGTTCTTATAAATAGAAATCAATTTCTGATAAAAAGAAAAGAAAAAGAAAAAAAGTCTTTTGCGCGCGAAGTATTTTTATTCGTAGGGAAACTTAATAGAGCGTCTATGAATAACTTCAAAATAATCATTTCCGATGTTTCGTTACGATCGTCTCGTTACGACCTTTCATTGTTGCCCGATTGTTTTCGTTTGTTTGCAACAATTCGACCGAACAGTGGTTTGTTTACGTTTGTTGTTTACGTTTGACGTTCGTCGAATTCCGTGTCGATTTTTGACGAGTTTTTTTCGAACAAAACAAAAAAAAGCAAAAATCTTGTATAACCATAACTTTCTGACTATTGCGACATATATATACATATATATATACATATATGTTATATATATAATTGCATATATGCAATGCTAAATTTACAATTTGATATCAAAATTATACTTTCGTTTCGTAAGGTTTCCTTATGCGATCACGTGGCTCGAAATTTGCATTTGAAAAACGCCGCGTTCTATGTTGAAAAAGACGAACAGCTTCGGCGATCGTCGATGTTGTTTTGTTTTTGAATTTATTAATCACGAACGGCGCACGAAAAGGCGAAACAAAAATGCATTAATTAGCTGCGCGTTAAATTATGCAACAACCAAACGAGATCTTTCACGGAGCGTCTCGCGTGTGCAGGAAATAAAATAAATATTTGAAACAATCTCAATCGAGGGATTCTTCGATCTAAAATTAGCCGAAGGTCACATGAATATCGCGCAGTGCATAATACATTTTTTAATATAAAAAAATTTTTTTAAAAAAAAAAATATAAAAAGAAAAAATATCGCATGAAACCAAAAAACAATTATAATTTTGAATTCCGACTTGACTAGAATTTGACGTAAACAAAACAAACGTTCCGTTGAATATTTGGATTGTTGAAAAGGAAATTGTTTTCATTAATTTATTTTCATTTTATTTAAATAAATAGAACATCAACATTTTTGGTTACCTGCTTTATTTGTAAAATTCATTACATCCTTTTTTGTTTGTAAATACCGAAATAATTCGTCAAGGTCACCGACGAAGGTTCTCGAAAACAATGTAGAAGTCGACTTTGATTGAAAACACGAAAAACGAATTTTACATTTTTTATTTCATATTACGTTTTGATTTGTGTATAATAAAATGCTAGATATTTGTTTGTAAACAAAAAGCGTCAAAATAACTTTCATTTCCTCCCGATTGTTATTTCGTGGATTCGTTTTTTCCACGAATGCAGTGGCACGCAAGTTTCCAGCGTATTCTAAAAAGGCTATGCAGGTTGGCACGAAGATTAGAGTGAGATACTAGTTTAGGAAGTTGCGAAATAGAATTGCCCCCTTCCCCGTCGAAGGATAATCTGTGAATCTTGAGAGGGTCGCAGTGAAAAAGTTGTTTTGATCGTTTCAGGTTTCTAGAACGGTAACCGAGAATGAACTCTTCATAGAACAGGAACAAGATGCCAGATGTTCAGTTCGTATCAAGTTTAGTGTCAATTTATAATTAAAACTTGTTACATAAAAGGATCGATTTCGTTGTACTAATTCATTAATGAATTCTTCATTCGTATTATATTATTATTATTTTCCGCTCGTTATGATTCATATAAAATATACGCATGAATTTTGAGACATCGATATTGTATTTTTAAAAATAAAAATACAAATAATTGAAATAAATTAAAATATCCAAAATCAAAATAAATACATTTCAAGCAATAATACTACGTATCATCATATTTGGACATTGTTATTTGACCTGTATTGTTTTTATTATGAAACGAAACAATGACACTTTTCGAAGCACAAACGATTGATCCAAAAATGTATTGTGAATTATTGTTTTGAAAATATAAATATACACATTCGAAGTCACCGTTACGAACTTCAAATACGTAAATTGATATTATGTGTTTGTATGTACTTTGAATAAATATCGCGGACAAAATTTACGTTTCTCGCGCAATTCGAGCCGGAGGATCTGCTTGCCTGTTTTGAAATAGCATAATTTCTGTAATTCGTTTTTGGATTCCTTGCAAGTTGAAATTGGTGTAATCGTGCACTATTTGCATAAATATTTTCTGTTGAGAGAGAAAAAATAATAAAATACGCAAGAATAATGAATACCAAGTTTATATTTTGTTATTATCTATACAACCATAGGAACAACATACACGATTTTATTCCAATCTCCGACTCAGTCAATTACACACATTTCAATTAATTATAATTTCACACTAAATTGTTTCATTATTATAAACAAATACATTCATAAAGCCAAGAACCCGATATCAACGGTCGGTAAAGTAAACCTCGCGCTTGTCTCGTGAAGATAACATAGTGCGTGGTTTTATCTTGTTACAAAGAAATTGTCTTTGATGCTTATGATTATTAACTTCATTCATACAACTGAGTTATTCAAATGCCGTTCTATTAAAGTCTATAATGTAATTTTATTCAATCGACAATTAACAGAATCAAATTGTATACATATATATATCTATATATGCCCAACATTTATTATAATTGATATCATTTATACGAATACTATTTGTTGTATTATTTATTTATTAATTTTAAAAACCACTCAAGTAATAAAAAAATGATTCAATGTATATAACGGCGGTTAACAGTCTCAAGTGCAAATATGCCAACAATTGGCTTCAATATTAAGTTCATAAACACATTATTATGCATATATATATAGTCATATATTAATGCCTGGCAATACAATGCGATTTAATGAACGTGAAGAAAATACAATTCGTTATAATGTTACTTCTTTTGAAACTACACCGCGTCAAGTGTGATTCATAAACATCGGTTTTTAACGTATTCATAGTATTGAGCATGCAATCGCATAAACCCAATGGATGCATTGACCCTAAGCGTTACGTAACGTGCATCTAATGCCAGACATCAATGAAACGATAACAATGTGGCTTGTTACTTATATATCGCGGCATTATTGCACGTAAAGCACATACGCATACATAAAAGCGAAGATAACTCGTACGATAGCGTAATTTATGAACGTATTAAAATTATAAATTCAAACAATTGATACACAAAGTATTTAAAAATAAATCTAAACGCAACGGTCGATGTAAACAAACCGTCGTTTGTTATTGTCGAACATTGTTTGCGACCAAATTCTTTCGTCTCGTTTGTTTTTTTGAAACTGCAACATGTTTTCAACCGTTCGTGTTTGAAGGTGAAAATAAAAATAACCTGTTTTGGCTTTTTCTTTATTACTTTTAACGGTTTGTTTATTGTTATTTACTACGAGCATAGATCGGTTTTGGCCGATTTATTTACTTTCGCGTGTTTTGTTTAATTGCAAGCCGGTTTCGTGGAAGTAAATCTGTCGAATTTGAATTTGTCGATTTTAAGAGGAAAACCGGCGTGATAATAATAATAGGGATAATAATAAAATGAAAACGGAAGGCAGATTTGAATACGACAAGCAGCCATCAGTATGACAATTAAAGAATTAATGTAATTACATTACATTGTTGTTCAATTAAGAACGTTGTAATTCGGAAATTACGTTTCGACTTTCGTAATGCAATTATTTAAAGGTCGTTTACATTACACTTACTAACTAACTACATTACAGGGTTAACACATCGTGTTTTGTACAATATTTAATGTGATAATATATTTGAATCGTAATCGCGTTTTTAGTTTCAAATTAGGTTATTTGTTGGTTTATTAATTATTAATGAAATTGCAAAATGCGTGTTTTTACGAACGCAATATATGAATGCTATTCATGTAATTTTGCAATTCAATACGGAAATAAAATTACTTTAATGACTTCCGGAAAATTATAAAAATTATTAGATATACGACGGTGAAATGATTCAATGAAAAATTGTACAGTAATATAAAAAAGGGGAAAGAATATTGCATTAGTATTTTCATTAAATCCAAAGAGTGTTCAATATGAAGATATAAATAAAATGTATTTATTTAATATACAGTAAGAAAAAGCAGTTTTTTTTAAATTAAGGTTTCAAATTTGAAATATTATTATAATTATTCGTAGAACTTCATTAAATGTAACTCAGCTGTTAACGGATTGTTACTGGATTTCTCGGGTGTATTTATGTTAGTATCCTACAGGGATACAATTTATTATGAAACTTAAAAAATGTTAATATTGAAATATCAAGATATTTGTAGTGCAAAATTATTATTTAGGAAAAATTAAAGTTCCTAAAATTGGTTTTTTTCCACTAAATTTAGTAAAGGTCAAAAAATTATTTTTTTTTAAATCGACTCGAAATCACTACAGCAAAAGACATCGATATTTTTCAGGGTGTAAAATAACCATTTTAATTAATACGGGGCGTATTAATACTTTATTAATTTAATTAATACTTTAGACTTAAAATCGTGTTTTTGATAAAAAAGGACAAAGTTAAAAATTTACCTAAATTCATGAAAATCACACAAAAAAGCAATAAATCGACAGTTATGTTACAAAAATAACCATTTTGGTCGACGAAAAGTCATTCGAAAGAATATTTCAAATTTTAATTTTCCGAATAAATTTCGATTTTGTAAAGGCGTATAGACAGGATTTTTGTCAAAAATAGTCAAAAAATTATTTTTTCGAAACTCAAATCCATATCACTACAACCAGACATATCGATATTTTTCCAGATGTAAAATGATCATTTTAATTCACATGGGATTATTTTAAGATTAAATTCGTATTTTTGATAGAAAAGGCCAAAGTTAAATATTTACCTAAATTCGTCAAAATCCCACAAAAAAGCAATTAATCGACAATTATATTACAGAAATAACCATTTAGGTCGACGAAAAGTCATTTGAAAGAATATTTCAAATTTTTATTTGTCGACCATATTTCAAGTTTTTCAGTCGACGTATGTGAAATCTATAATTTTGTACGTTTATTGAATGTTGAATTATAAGTAATTCACTTTGCTAATATAATTTTATTTATTATTATTATTGAATAATTTTCATTAACGTATGTTATTATATGTGACACGTAATTAATTCTACACGATGATGTATATAT
>JABFQC010002298.1:0-16529 GCA_022817085.1 Psilanteris sp. ZL-2020
ACCATTTACTTGTAATGATCTGTGTTACAGTACTGGAGACAAACTAGATAGTTTAATTTGTAAGTTACTTCTATTAAAAAAGATACGAATTTCCACTCGGGTAGTATAATTTTAAAATATATTGTCACTCATAATCGCAGTGGAATGATCGAAATGTAATCGATGGTACAACACATTTTATTTAGCAGGCAAAAGTTTCATTTTTGAAAAGAACTATTGATTTTTCGTTGTTTCAGAGCATATACATATAAAAACGAATTCTATTGGATAAGCATTTGAATTATTTAAATTATAAGATTATTGACTTTTTGATTCTTCGTGAATACTACTTTTATATATATATATATATATAGTTCGTATAAATTTTAGTAACACGCAGTCCTTTATATTCAACCTCGATTTGCACCTGCATATATTTTAATATATATACACACTAGATAGCCTATATATCGGAGTATATTTGCTTACTTTGAATCCAAGTTCTCCCGTGATCTCACGATTCAAAACGAATTTGCCATTATTCGGAATAGCGTCGAGTGCTCCGAGGCAGATCATATTTCAACCAGCGAGCGACGATGAATTTGTTCGCGTGACTTCATTGCAGCACGGCGCTATCCGATATACAGTCTATACCGTAGATGTTGCTGGTATAATCGAAATTGGATTTATTTGGCGATAAAATGAAAGCATATTGATACTCTATAATCTAAACTTTATGATCATTTTTGCATCGATATATATAATATACGTACAGATATAATTTAAAAAGATGCAAAAAGTCTTAATCAAAATGGATTGATTATTGCAGCAAATAATGAATAATATATAAATTTAAGAACAGTTTTTATTTTAATTTTGAAAAACTGTTAACTTAATAATTAAAACATTTAAAGTATGTTATAGCTATTCTGTAGGAAGTATAATATTTCATGTCATTATTAGCTTTGTTTATTATTTAAAACTTGAAAGCTGCCTAATATATTGTGCTGTGTAATATATAACAATAAAGATATATATTTATTAATCATTTTATTTAAAAATTGTACAACTCTTAGAATGAACGAAGACGAGGGAGAGGGGAGCAGTTGCATGTCTCCAGATTTATGAAGCATTGAATTACGTAAAAAATATAATTAAAATTACACATTACTCTAAATTGTAATAAAATAAACTGTAGCCATAAAACATATTATAGTAATAAAAACAAAATTTTAATATCCTATTATTCCAATTTAAAAAATAATAAAAATAACCCTGAGTTTATAACTCTATTAAAAAAACAGTAAAATCTAATATATTATACTGACATATATAACTACAGATTACATTAAGAAAACTTTTGTATTATAATGTTTTTGTGATTTATATTCAGAAATAGCTAAATAAGAATTCAAATTTACAAACAAATACAGACTTTTTTCTATGTTTATGATTTATCACTTTATCGTTGTATATATATTAACACACTTTTTTCCATATTCATTTACTTTTTTCATATCAGTATATATTTTTATACAAACCCATAGTACAACGTGTATTTAATAATATAAATTTATTTATTCAATAAAATTGTTTTGAAAAATAATTTGCATAAATACACTTTTAGAATTATAAACATTAAACTCTATATCTTATAACGATTATTTTATACTTGTTTTATGTTTTATATTATGACAGTAATTAAAAATCGGTTTAAAATCACGAATGTTTATCGGAACGCTCATTTATATTGGAGGACGACGACGTGTTAAAGTTAAATAAACACGGGATGCATTTATATGCATTACACGCGATTGGAAGTAGCTTTTCGATCAAGTTCAAATCATACTGTTTTATTTAGGTTTATTGTAAAAATATTAACAACACGGCAGTATGCACATCCACCTATACTCTCTAAAAATGAATGAGTGAAATTTCACTTATTTGAAGTTATAAGTCGTTTACTGAACGACTTTATTACAAAAAACATATATAGTTTTTTGTGCTATCAAAGTTACAGACAGTCGAACTTTATGCCGGACGCATTGCGTATGTCTTAAATTCGAAGCACGTATTAGTTTGAAATGAACGTGTGATAGCAACTATACACCGTACGAATCATGACGTTTATTACGCGTTTTTGTTAGTTACTCCGGCGGTAATTAAAAAGCAGACGGATGGCGACTAATTTCCTCGGAGGAATCGATACCAAATAGGGAAGCGATAATCAGAAAGCAGTGATCACATGGAGTATCCGCGTATAAGCCATAGCCACCCTCCTTGATGCAATTACAGTTTCGGAGCGAAATTGTCGATGGGTCGGAATGAACGATCAATTGAATTCCGCATCGCAACCTCTTAACTAGTAATCATGCCAATCTCCATACTCGATTCACATTAACTCATATAAAGAGCCCCTCTCGCACATAGATTCGCTTTGGGCGTTATTAATTCGCGCCGTTCGCGTGATTTGCATTAGCGAATCGCGATCGGCGACCCGTCATTGGTTAAGTGAAATCGTGCTCTCGCCGCTTCTTATCAAATTTTCGTTCACACCCGTCGCCATCCGTAGATCAATACGATCTCGTTCGCGTCGTGTTCTTGTCTCGACGCTGCGTCAATTGAGCTCGTTGAATCTATGCCTCGAGCCACGAGCGGTTACGTATGTCTCACGTACACCAATCCACCGAGCGAGCACGTATACTCGCGTGTTTACACGCGCTCGGCGTATCGGCGTGGTAGATCTTTCGTTCGCGCCGTTCGCGGCCGAAATACGTACGTTTCTGATCGATCAACGCGGCCGAGCGAGACGCACGATTGGGACGAGCGCGGGGGGCGCGGGGGCGCGGGACGCGCATCACAACACAGCCACCAAACAAACTCATCCGTGTAATTGCTAAATTGACAGATTAATTCAATCAATGCTATGCTTCGTCCAAGATTCGCAGCCGAGAATCTTGCATCGATAGACTGCTGGTGTAACGCGAGCAAGCCAGTAAATGTGATTTTACAAAGATATCGATGGCTTTGCTTTTATAGCTTTTATTCGCTCCATTCGAACATCATTTTGATCAGTCCGTTTATTGCTGTGATTTCTTTCTAGGATTTGTTGTATCGCGTTCAGACAACTAGACTCAAATTACCAACTCCTTCTATAATTCGCATTACTTTACCGTCTTTTACACTGAAAAAAATAAAACATGAAAAATTACTGTTTGTAATACTACTTTGGGGCCATATGATACCAGTCGTCAAAATTTACTGTTTTTAACAGTAATATATTTATTACAATTCAATAATTATCTATGTAAATAACTTGATTTTTTTCTGTTAAAAACAGTAAATTTTGACGATTTGTATCATATAGCTTCAGATTAGTATTATAAACAGTAATTTTTCATGCTTTAGTTTTCTCAGTGTAGAACAGTACGTTAATTTGTCCGGTGTTTTGTTGTACCATTTCAACAATATTTTGCAATTCAAAATTGATCTTACACTTAGAAAAAAAATAAAAAAATGATTGCTTAGTTTTATAAAAATTATGAAAATTTATGAAGAAAAATTATAGTGAATGTAAAATTAAAACATTTTTAGCTGTTGCTTTGTGTTTTCATAATTTTACTAATAAATAAAATAGACAATTTTTTTTCCTGTAAGATATCACATTTCTAAATTATTATTTCATTTTTGTTTCAATAATATATTAAAATATTGTTCAATTACTTGTATTCAGTGATAGTATTTTTATTTAATTCATCTTTAAGAATTGTACTTAAGATGTACGAATATATATATAATTCCCATATCAACTATAATGAAGCTCTGAACTAATTTAATCAAACAGATTAAATTTATATAGCATATATTTTAAACAACTTTATCACCACATGTATATTTTTAGAACTAATATTCTATAAGAATATTAATAAATATAAAGTTGTTGTTCAAATGCAATTGTTCAAATTTTAATTATTATTATTTAATTTTAATTATCAAATATAATTATTAATTTTAAAATTTTAAAACTATCAAGATAAACGAATAATAATTTTTTTTTTAATATTTAAACTATATTTATTTATAAAAATATTACATCACCAATTTGTACAATTTCAATTAATCATTTTTTCATTCAAATATAAAAAATTCAAAAATAAAAATAATAATAAATATAATAAAAAAAATCTTTACTACTTATTTAAATGAAACCGAAAGAAGTGAGTATTACTTGAAATTTATGCTTAATTATTATTTTGTGTTAATCAATATATTACAATTGTTCTTTTTACAAATTTATTAACAATTGTTTTTTGTAATTATTTTTAAATTACGCTTACATTTCGTCGTACATATGTCGACCTCTTTAGAACTAAACATGAGATAGTTAACAATAATTAGACGACTGGTTTTATTATTCGTTTTTATAATTATAATTAAAGATTGTGTAAATAATTTACCTGATAAATAATCTACTTAGTCATATAATTATAAAATGAAGAGAATTATAGTAATAAGGAACAAGTGTTAAGAAATTATAAAATATTAATTATTATTATTATTAAAAAAACCACATTTTACCTCAGTGATACTTAGTTCGTAAATTTTATATATAAAGAAACCTAAATTGTATTACATATCGTAAACCTAAATTTAAATACATAATATAATATAATATAAATGAGATTTTAAACATGAGTTGCGGTGTAAAACGTTTGCTACCTGAACCGGGTTCCTTGGCTCAGATAGCACCCCGTAACATGCTTGACAATAACAGGATTTTAGAAACATTTATTGTAAAGAACGTACTAAAAACTGTTTCTAAATATCAAATTTTGAGGCACTTTAACAATCTTTCAAGTGCTTAAATGTGTACATATACTCATAAATTAATTTTTATAAAGTATCATTTGCTAAATTATATTCAAGAGTTTACATTTATAATTAAACGAACAAGTTATGATAGGTATATTTTTTTCTTTCAGCTTTATTATAACTTAGTAGATACAGATACAGTTTAATCTTTTACCCCTTATTTTAAAATTTACATCAAGAAGAAAATATAGGACATTTTACTATAACATAAACCATATGTAACTTACACTGTCAAAACCTTCAATTTGTTTTATAAATTATAGTAAAAATGAACCAAAAAAATTATATTTTCATCTTTGCTTATGGTAAAAACTGATTGTTTCGACAGTGTAAGGTACATTTATAATATTTTACAGTAAATTTTCATAAATTTGCATAGATTATTTTTCACCGTGTAGCATAACTCTCGTATAGAAATATGTAAGGGCCCACCCAGTATAGGACCATGCCAGAGTTAGACAAATGACCCAATTCTGACACATCAGCACTGGTTACCATATTATGGCAACCTGGTTTATGCCAGTATTGTTTATGGCCAAACTACGGTTAACAACCGATATAGCAACGAAAGTGAACTGAACCAGACTTGGTCAAAATTGATAACCAGTAAAGTGCCAAAGTTGAGCCAGACATGGCACTTTGTATTATATAATACAATACTAATAATATGCCAGATAAAAACTAGTACTGGTAGAATACTGGTAACAGTACTAGACTGACGTAATACTCCAACGATGGTACACTACTGGGCCAATATTCGGCCATTTGTATTGGTCCTGCTGGGTGGGGATCGTCTTGTAGAGAACATAAAACAAAAATAATGTTGTAAATATTGCGCCCGTCTTCTGATCTGAAAATAAATATAAATGTAATTTGGATGTACACATCAGTGGTATTTATGCCATTATACTCAAGACGTCAATATCAGTATACAATTATATATTTCAAATAAAATAGTGCAAATAATTATTGAAAACATTTAAATAGGTTATCTACACAAATAAAAAAAGTATTAAAAATTACTATTAAAATATCAAATGAGTGCCAGTAGTGTTCTATTTTGAAATAATACATATAAAATTAGTAAAAATTACGCATATTTTAGTGAAAATTTCTCGTATTTTATGTATTATTTCAATATTGAACATCACTGTCACATATTTGCTATTTTGATGAGTAATTTTAAATACTTTTTTTTCTCCATGTATAATACTCATAATTTTGAACAGCGAATTAAAATTAATTTATAGTTACATTATATGGAAACAATCTGATAAACATAACGAGAATATCTTGAATATTTCGTGTTTAAATGAATCGTTCCCAGTCAAAGGCGCGATGCAAATAAATCAAATGCAAATAGATAAACGTGAAACAAACCGAAAGCCACCAGTTAGTCCGGTGAACCAGAAGCCAAACAACCACGCGACGTATCATCATATGTATCGTGCCGAATCGGCCCCTTTCGACGTCAATCGTGTGTGATTACGCGCACGCATCATAGAAATAACAGTACATAAAGCCACCCTCTATGTTGGCTGCTCATAGTCTTTGACTGAGTACGTGTAATGTACCGGAATCGAGTGGAACGATGAGAATCAAGGATCTGAGTCGAGAGGCGATTAGAAGGAATTTGATGTAAATTATTATGTCCTGGGCCATTTTGTCATCGACGTTTTACAATTATCCTTTATAATTAGTTTTCAGATATAGCCTCAAGTGATAGTGATAATAATGCATGAAAAAATCACATTAACTAATATTATGACTTCTTTAATCTTATACATTTATAATTTTTAAAAATAGTGACAAATTAAATTGATTTTGGACAAAATTGTTCAACGATACAAATTATTTTTGTAATGTATATTTTTATATTTATATTTGATAAAATATATAAGCAGAAAACTTTGTAAGCAATAAAATTTGCTTTGCATTGGGAGCTTAATGACCTTTTGTCCCTAAATGCGTGCAAGCGCAATCCCTCCGGAAACATTCAATTCTAATGGTAATGCTAATGCAAAACTGATATTCAATAGGATATAAAAGACACGCTGGGATTGATGGATTATAAGCCAAATTATTCATTTGGAAGAAAAATGATGTTTTTCAATGAGATATTGACTTTGAATATTTATGATAAAAAACTGAGTACTTTCATGAGATATTACGTATAGATGATGTGAAAGGAAGACTATTTTGATCTAGCAAGTCTTATATTCCATACTATACTTTTATTCAATGATCATCAATATAATAATATATGTAGATTTATATCATTAAAACTATATTATCATATATACTTAACGATTATATAATGATCGTATAATACGATTATATAATCAACATATATGATGTTATTGGTACGCGTACACTCAGAAAAATTAAACTTACAAAATTGTTGTTTGTAATACTAATTGAACGACATGAAAGTAAAAAATTTGAACATTATTGTTTACAATAGCATTATACCATAAAATGATCTGAAATTTTGGTATGAAAAACTAAATTTTTACAGATTGAAATAGTAATTTTTAGGTTTTGACTTAAATGTCGCAAAATTAATGTTATAAAGAGCAGTCTTTTAAGTCTAATTTGCGTCATACAATTTATTATAAATAAAATTTTATATAATAAAGTTTAATTTATTTTGAATCAAAGTGTGAATCTTTTTCATTAACTTATTTTTGAATGAAAAGTTACAATTTTAAGAGAGCAGAATAACTTAGATTAAAGACATTCCTTGTAAACTAAAATTATTATTGTATTTTCCATTCAAATCTACGATAATATCTAATAAAGAGTAAAAATTGTCGTACAAAAGGATTCTTTATTTTGAAAAATTTTTTATTTTAAATATTACATGAAACGCATGCGCAACTTTGTTTACTTAGGCTGAATTCTAAAATTGATTTTTAGCACTTTTGTCTTTATCTTAATTATTTGTTTTCATATTGTTATCGCATGATTTCAGTACTGAAAGGTCATTTCAGAACTTATAGCCTTAGACGTCTCACATTAAACCGTACGGTATTTTATGTATTACGGCGCTTAAATATATTAATTAAATTTATATATTCATATAAATAAAAAACAGGCGTTATGGATGAATTAAAAACTATTTTAAGTTTGTGGGAAATAGACGAAAGTGTCATCCAACTTTTAAGAAGTTTTGATTTGTATAATCTAAAAATTTCAATTGAAAATAAAATAAAAATGTTTAAAAATATATGCAGTTATCAGAATTTAAATTTTAATCTATATTATATGCATTATTGAAATTATTTTATTAAATAAATTATATTACATTTCATTATTTCCCATTATATTACAATTATATTATGTGATTATGTTATATATTGCATTAGTTTGAATTTATGAACAAAAATAACGATTAATATTAGCAACTATTTTATAAATAAAATAAATATATTTTATTTTACTTTGAGGTTATCTTACTGTATTCTAATATTTTTATTATAAATTTATTTTATTAGAAAGATACAATACGCTTTTTATACAAAAGTATCGATTACAAAAAGACTATCCTTTTCTACCACTACAATATCAAACTTTGACATGAGTAAAGTAATAATGAAGAATATAGTCTTTTTCTGTGAACACAAAATCCCTTTGGCAATTATTTGAAAGGGTTTTTCTTCCACACAATGCAAATCTTTTTAAATGAAATATTAATTTTTAAGAGTGTAGTAAAAAACCGTAAATAGTCAGATTATTGTTAAAATGTTAAGTTAAAAACATAATTACATATATATATATATATAATTTATACTAGTAATTTAATTAAATTTAAAACAAATCGATGTGTATTTTAAAAAATTATTTACACTCGTTGATGATATTTTGGTACAATATAAGTTAAAGGCAGTGGAAAAACAGTCAATTTTTGAATTAATATTGTTATATTATTGTACATGTTATAAAAATATATGTAATCCGTTTAGCGCAGCTGAAACTTATAAATCATTTTCGGTTCAAAATAATTTTACGATACCCTACGCTTGATAAACAAACAAACGAATGTAATTGGCTTCGAGAAATGAATAATCGTTCTAGATTCCTTAACGATCGCAAAAGAAACATAAAAGTCACCGACGTTGAATTGTGCAAACATATTACTCCCGGCATCTCTTGCAATTGTTCAGATTATACGCACAACGACAGCGTTGTTCAGTTTCAATTAGTATGCATCTTAAGACGTGCCAAGTAATTTTTAGAACGTTAGACACATAAGGAAGGGTGAGTGAACGAACGAATGAGAAGGTTAGAGCACGAGGGAGTTGGCATATGCGGAGTTAACCTCCATTAAATGCGTTAACTCCGCGATCTACATGCTCGGATGTGCTTAACCAAAATACATTACTCTACGTACGCCACGCTAACCGATTCCATCGTTTCAAGTTTGCTCAGCGAATCCACGAACCGACGCAAAAATTGACAGCGCGGACAAAATCAATCACTATGATTATGTTTGCTTCCATGGAATTAACTCGGTTTACCGAGTTTACAGACAACCGTCACCGTAATATATATATATGTGTGTGTGTGTAGGTGTGTGAATAACAAAAAAGATTTGAACGTTTGGCAGGGCATACGCGTGCAAGCAAATTGCTGTGGCTACGTCATACGAGACACCATTTTTCATTGAGATTTATAAAACTGTCAATTAAAGCACATTATATAAACGCAGAACGTCGCTTTGAGAAAGGTTTAATTATCACTTAATGCGGCATTTATCAAAATAGACCGACTTTTTTATCTCATTTTTCAAGCGCGCACAAAATAGTCACAATTCCGTTATCCCGCATTGTCGCGTCTGACTCGCCACTGTAATAAAGGAGACGCTTATTAAATTGTGTCATCCATGAATAAGAGGGCTAACGCGCTGCATCCAATTTGAGTTGTTTAATTAATTACTTCCAATTTATCGTCAGGACTTATACCAATCGTAGAGCGCGCTATGACGACGATGCGAGAAACATCATTGTCCCTAATGAAATCTTTTGATAATCTCTTTCGCAGCGATGCGGCATCGGATTATTAGTCGCGAAGAAAATTCAATTAATACGTTATGAAAAAGGACTGTTTTTGAGTTGCTTTTCTGCGCTGTTTCGGACCTGTCGCGACGAAACCCAAATGAAACAATTTCAGCCGCCAACGATAAATCTATCCCGACGAGCAACGGATTGTGTAATGTCTCCCGTCGGAACTTTTACAACGCAGCAAAACGACACGACGAGATGATTTGGTAGCATATAAAACAGCCAGTTGTGCGCGTTGTGGGTCTAATTAGGACATTACCGCGTTTAATTGTGGCTCTGGCTATTTGCGCAGCGACACCACGCGATGCCCGTCGCGTGCCAAATTATTCGACGTTGACGTCAAGTGCGTCGCGCTTTGCTACTCGCCGACGTCAATTATCTAATTAACGTCGTGTTAATGAACCAATCCAAACATTGTTAACAACGATGTCTTATTAGTGTTTCATCGGTTCGGCTTATAAACCAATAACAACAATAGAAGACCACGATTGGCTTATTATAAAAAAAAACTCGGCTTTTTTTTATCAGAGCATGCCAACGTATTCATGGAGCATTCCTAATTTGTGGCTATTGGCGCTTTAAATTAAGCGAAATGCAGTGTATGCATTAATAATCAGAAAGCCCATCATTATGGATTTATTATAACTTCAATTTGATCTTGCAGCATACACAGATCGTAAGAACTAGATTAGCGAAAATATTTAATTCAAACAAATAATTACATAAACCAGAGTAATGCGTTATTATTATGAATTTATCAGTTACGCATATACCCTTACTTGATGTGAAGGATGGAAATTAAACATTGAAATTCGAAACTCACTGGAGCCTCCATCTAATCATTTTAAAAGCTAATCATAAATCTTTAGTCCCCGCAGGACGATTCTAAACAAGTCGTATTTTATAAATTCAAATGCTAATGTAAAGTCGAATTTCAATTTTGTAAAACACCCAAAACCCATCGAAAATGTGATTCTTAAGAGTACACTTGAGTGTCGGGCGGTAAACACACTCGAGGCTTGAATCCCTTACCGTGACCCTCTGAAAATCGGATGATCGCACAATAAAACACTGACATAATCTTTCGCCCGGATGGTTGAACACCGCAAATACACGCGGCGCAAACCACATGCTGGTTGTGCCACGAGGGGAAAAATCATATACACAATGTATTCTTATGCACTTATTGGCTGGGGTTGAACTTCGATAACGTGCCTGTAGGTCGCATTAGGATTAGCCTCACTACATTTCACCCCTTATGTCGACGCGTATGTTGTTCGCTCCTACGCATATACATCGGTTACTTTTGTACTACATTACATTTCAAACCACACCCTTATTTATATTCATATGTATACACGGATCATGATTAATGCTCTCATCTGATGACTTTATTAATAAACTATATTGTCTTTTTTTAAAACAATACTCGAACACCGGATACACGGAGAGAAACATCTGACTGTAACTGCGTAAAATGTTTTCCTTTTTTTGTTTGGAACTTTTCTATCCAAAATAGTAATTAATTTCGCGCTAAATTTCCATGAAATGAACCTTAATAAGCATAGCATATGTTATACGAAATAAGCATCAAAATCGAACAATAAAAGCGTGTTCTAATGCCAAAAATGCATTGTAGCCACGCGAATATTGTTCTAGCTTAAGCTTTGATTGCACGCATCCCTTAGTATTTTTACGTGAGTGTTCTGCAATATTGGTAAGAAAGAATATCATGCTTTTATTGCTTATGGCGCTGCAATGTTTGCGCCAAATTCAAACTAAATTAGTAGTTATTTAACAAGCTATTATAGAATGACGTTATATCGTGCTTTAAAGGTTAGATATTTCTCTCAGTGTACAATTAACAGAAATATCCGATTAAAACTATCATTGTTAGCAACGTCTGTTAAACGTCTTGTATCCAATTGCTAATTAAGTGTACTTATACAACACCGCTACGGTTATTAGTTTTTAATAAAAAAACAACTATTGATTATAAATTCAAATTCTATTCTGTCTTCTCATATTACCACTAAAACTAGACTGAGAATACTAAGGTATACTATTTAAATCATAAAAGTTAAAATATATTGTCTAAATATTGTATTCTACTTTTTAAGTCTCTAAATGTGATATTATATTGCACAGTTATAGTAATGATGCATTTAACCAAACGGAAAAAAATAATGATAAAAATCCAACACAAAATGATCATGTTGACTATACGGTGTTGATTCAACACAGAAACTTTGTAAAATCAAAACAAACAATCTGTTGTCGATTGAAAACAATCGGATTCTAAGCATAAAACAGTCGCTGGGTTTATAAACACGGTATGTCTATAATATAACATACAATCAACATACTTTGTTGTAGATCCAACATATTTTGACTATTTTAAATCTGAACCTTTTTTATGCCGTATTTTTCTCGTACATTTAAAATGGCACTTAGTTCTATACAGCCCATGATCCAAAAATTGTATGTATATTCATATTGAACAATGTAATAAAGGCCCATCTACACAATATATGTGCAATATATGACAAACGATGGTTATTGCATTGCTAAAAACAACTGTGTTAAATGTAAGTTATTTAAGCCGCCATCACGGAGCAGAAAGTTATGTTATATTTATCCTAATTGAGATACACAGAAGTTTAATTTTGTATATTAGGCAACATTATTTAATGTAAACCTAATCAGTATTTTATGTTAATTATTTTCTGTTTTTAATATACAAGAATCATAACACTTTTTCTTTGAAATAATATTATCATATTTATAACAAACACTTAAAACAGTAATACAATTTGATTTATACATTAATTTAATGTCATTCAAACAAAAATAATTTGACGTTTAAATAAAATGTATAATTTACGCAAAATTTAAGCAGAAATTACATATACATCAACCATACAAAATATATCAATTAAATAATACTATAACGTAACATTAAGATTACATAATATTTCTAAATTGTTAATTTTAAATAATGTATGTAAAAAATATTTACGGCGTATTTGGAGTTAATGTAATATAAGTAGGTTTCTTCAAACATTTATTTTATTACGTGAAACTTGTATATTTCATTAAGACACTTGTGCCTCTTGTATAAGAGACTTGTATGTTTGAACTGCGACACATGTGTCACGTTTTTTTAATCGTGCAGGACAGCTTCAAAAATATTGACAAAGTGGAAGGATTAGTATAATACGATTCTGGGATTCTTGGATCATCTCATATTTTAATTTTATCAGATTTTGAGAGGTGGAGGGGGCAAACTCCCCGACATTCCCGCCGGAGATGGAACCACGGGTCACGTTTTTCAACTTAAATTTTGGCTAACTATTTTGTGCACGCGTAGTCCAGTAGGTACACTTAAAAAATATTAGTATAAAATTTACTATATTTTATAACGATTGCAGAATAGAATTACTTTCAAAATAAATATTCATATCTATATACAATAGATATTATTATTCATACACAGAGAAAAATAATCTAGGAAAGTTTAATATAAAATAAAGCAAATGGACGTTAGACTGTGAAAACTTTCAATTTGTCTGACAAATTATAGTAAAAATGTATCATAAAAAAGATAAGAATATTATTTTTGTTTTCGTACATTTTAGCTATAAAAAAAATTGAAAATGTTGACAGTATAGGTTACACGGAGAAAAAATATATAATATAAATTATCATACCTTCTGGCGTTCGAATTGAAGGATATTTAAAAAATTACTATACCATTAAAACAATATTTATTATATGATATAACAAAAATGTGTCAAAATTCCTTCTAGTTTTCTTATACTATATAACAAATTTTACTATATAAATAAAAAAAAGTTGTAATTATGGTATAGCAATATACACTTAAAAAAAGTAAACGTAGAAAATTGCTGTTTATAACACTAATTTGGAAACAAAATCCTAAAAATTACTGTTTATAATAGCATTATAATAAAAAATAGAAGGAAAATTTGGTACGAAAAACTGTATTTTTACAAGGAAAAAAAATGTTTGGTTTTTTACTTTAATGTCTCCAAATTAGTATTATAAACAGCAATTATCTACGTTTAATTTTTCTCAGCGTATATATATATGTATTTTTCTATACATCTATTGAATTAGTCTGCTAATGCCAGAAGGTATAGTAATTAATACTGTAACTTTTTTCTCATTGTATATTTGTTTTATTTTATAGTAAAATGTCCTAAATATTTAGAATATGTGTGTAGAATATCAATTACTATATTATATACAAAATGTACATTAGGGAGCACACCATCCCACGATTACTATATTTTTTCTTTCAGTGTAGGACATCCAAACGTGAGGTCACAGTTTCGACGACAGACTTGGGGCCTCCTAGGACTTTGAATTTGTGATTTGACTAAATTTTTAAAGGGTGAAATTAGCGGGGCGAAGCCCCTTGTATCTCAGCAACACCATTGATAAAGTCCGCTCAGGGCGGCTTTCACTCAATTTCTGCAAAAAATGTATACAGGGCCGCAACTATATAGGCGTTCAAAAAGTCCTCGAAACTGCCGCTATAATACATATTTAATTTAACCTGAGTCGCGTCCCTGGCGAGATCGGAGCAGCATCGTATTTTATGGTTGTGTCTTCAAATTTTGAATTCGTAAAACATTTGACATTGCGTAAATGGGAAAAAGTTAACTGTTTGTTATCAAAAGGCTTATATTACATACACAGAAAAAAAAGTTTGTCATATTCAGTCAATCTTTGACTAATTTAGTCACCAAAGTATTAATATACGAACAAGCGATCTGATTGTCATACGTTGACAATAAAGTTATTGAATAAGTTAATTTAAGATTAAAGGTTGACAACATTATTGACAAATTTAGACAATTATATATACCGTTGATATATTTGCTGTTTCAGACAATCCTACTTTTTTCTGTGTAAAATTACTAATATTTTTAATTAAAATACATTTTAAAATGCGTTATTTTCATTCATTATTGACTATTGCTAAAATAATAAATTATATAAAAATAATGATTATAATAAAATATTGTAATATATTTATAATTTTTAACAGTTTATATAAAACTGTATTATGTATATTATTGCCCTGTTTAATAATCAATAATCTAAATTCCTAAAACTTTTTTTATATTATTTAAGGCTAAATTAATTAAAGAAATACTTTACAAAGAATTACTGAATTACATATAAATAATGTGTTCATTATATATGAATTGTAACATCGAGAATTGATAATATATTAATATATTATAATATGTATACACTCAATAATTATATTATTATTAAAATATTATATAATAATGTTATTATATTATATATTAAGACATTAATTATATATACGAATTATATTTTTAAAATTATAAGGTAATTTATCTAATTATTATAAAATTTATATAGCCGATAATCTGTTATTGGTAATGGACAGTCTCAAAAAGTCTTTTCAATTACTGGTAGTTTTATTGAATAATTTGATGGATGCTTCTCATTATAATGAATACGTATTAATCTATACATTTTATTTATTAAGTAAGATAAATATTATAACAAGTATATCAGTTTATGTATTCCGCCCAAGTAATAATAAATACGATGTAGTATTTAATTATAAATATCTGTAAAGTGTTTACTTTCATTTTCTCTTCTTTACTTATTGATATTTTCGTATTATTTTATTATTAAAAACATAATAAAATTGATTCTGTTGTTCCATACAACACAATCATATAAGATATTGATAATAATATATTATTTTTCAATTCACATGATTAAAATATAGCGAACTGTTATAATAGTTAAAATAAAATATATTAACTATTATAAACTACTATATATTATTATGAAATATAATTTAATTTGAAAAGGGCTATATAATTTAACAAAATTAATAATAATTTGATATTAATTTTACATATGGGTAACTTATTTAATTACCCACGCAAAAAAATACGATCGGCCCATGCACGGCACATGCTTGGCGACGATCGGCTGATGATCGCACACCAAGCATGGTCAATCCCTGGAATGAAACGCGGGCGATCATAGACCAATCGTTTTACTGATGAATAGCCAATGATCTATCCAAGCATGGCAAATGCATGGCACACAGTCGGGTGACAATCTACAGCAGATATTGGCCCACGTAGAAAAATACAAATGACCCATGCATGGCTCACGCTCGGCTACGATCGGTCGTATCAAACAACAGTGGCCCTTGCTTGGAATGAAACACCATTTTTAAATGGCCCAATCGTTCTACCGATGAACTGCCAATGATTGGCAAATGATTCGGCCCTTGCGTGGCACAATCATTATTCCGATCATGTGCCGATCAGCGAGTCATGCACTCTATAGCTCATGAATGTAAAAAAAATGTATATACTATTATGTACACCATATACACTCTCGCATACTCTCACATACTCTCATTATATTCACAACATTCAGACTCATTCACATACATATATACAAATTATAATTATTAATATAAAACATTTTTTGTAGAACGGTCACCCATCCAAGTAATGATTACCCTAAACTGTGCTTAACTCCTTGATGTAGTATGTTGACGCTGCGACCATCCATCCATGAGCT
>JABFQC010002299.1:0-16519 GCA_022817085.1 Psilanteris sp. ZL-2020
CCATATAATAGCCAGTGTTTGCGCCAATATTGGCCCAAAGTTGCAGCCCATTAATGTTAGCCATTATCGTACCGGGCTCGGCCCGATTATAAAGATTGGTTTATCTCTGTATTTTCTACTTGGGTTAAAACGCAAATTGCGAAAGCCGACAGACGGCGCAACGAAGGGAATGATAATAATTTCGGATGGCGTGTCTTAACAAACGAAAATTGAAGCGATGATGGCGAGAAGGCCGATCGTCTTAAGGCGAGACGACCGGCGAAAGAATACACGTAGCGGCGTAGCCGTGGGGTGATGCCTTATATTATATGAATAATTTATTAAAGACGTTTATCACGGAGCGTTACTTCTCCACCTTTAGGGCGTTTACGTAGTAACACCATGCCTTCTTCCGCGATCGAAAGGTTTCCCGAACGGCTATACGTACACGCGGATAGCACGACGAAAAAAGAAGGGTCTCGGAGTGACATGCCACTTTGCGCGGAAAACGCCTTAAAACGTGAGCACAATTTTATTAGACACTCTTACATGCAAGATATATGATTTTTCTCATACACTTGGACCGCAAACTTTTTCCTGTCTATTTTCCTTTCAAACGGTTGTTTTACTTAGTTTTTACTTGACACGTCGCGTCTTTTTTTTTCCCTCTTTTTTTTTGCGCGTCCATTTGCGACCATAAATCTACGCGAACGCCCTTTTATCTCGATGCAAAAATGCTCTATTTTATCCTAATGGAAACGCATTAGTAAAATTTCGCGGCGCGTTTTTGCAGTTATTAATATGATATTCGGTTTCCAATACCGGCCGATTCGCGGCTACCTTCGGGTCGGGACTCGTATTCGGCGAGCTCAGACGCGACGCCAGAAACAACGGCACCGCGGGTATTTTTGCATTTTAATCGCGAGTCGTTTCAATTGCATTTCATTAAGCAAGTTTTCGTACGGTTTGAACCACTCGGTGGTTTATTTATGGACGAATTTGTATGAATTAATGCAAGGCCTTTGATTGAATCCTTAATGGGTCGCTAAAAGAACACCGTCGCGCCAGATAACGGATAAAGATCGCGATTGTTCGAGCGAATATTTTAAACTTGTTAGCGGTATCAAACGGAATTTATACCGCTTTAATGCTCAATAACTTTTATATCTTATTTTTTTCGCGGAATATTTTTGCCCGATAGACTGTTGATGGTCCACAACACCGCGCGTCCGCGATCTTTCGAACCAATTGGAGTTTGTTTGATTATTAAATGGTCGTTAAAGAAACAAAATCAAAAGTTTGGTGTTTATGATTTTTTTTTCTTTTCAACGACCCGATTGAATGCGAAACGAGTTAACTATTAAATTAAACGAATTTCAGACACTTTAATCAATTGATTTTGTTCATCAATTATACATTTTCCTTGATGTCCAATAGAATTTTGATCCTGTTATTCCCTGACTGATCGAATTCCGTCGTAATAATTCAACGTCGCGACTTAATAGGTACGTTTATTTATTTATTAAAACGGTACGCGCAAGCGTCATAAATATGTAGTCGGACACGTTACTTTCTGAAACAAATAAAAACGTTTCGTCACGCTTTCCACGAATCGCTAACAACTTTTTAATAACGAAATATTAAAGTGCTTTATGTAGGATTCGAGATGAGGTTAGGTGTTATGGTCTACAAATCAAATTTTTGAGTAGAAAACCGATCCCGAAGTGACCCGATTGGGAACCTAAATATAAACAATCAGAACAAAGATTGATTTATTTTTTTACACAATAATGTAATAAGATACACTAAAGTATTTTTTGATAATGTACTGTCGACTTGCACAATCATTCTGAAAAATTCTGAAAAAATACCTTATCATAGCTATACGTGGAATGCCTGATCATATTCTGTTTAAGTCTCGAAAAGGTTATCATATCTTGACTATACACATAGTCGGGATCATTAAAAATTCATCATTCATTGAAAAGATTTGTTTACTTATAACTCTATGTAAAGAATATTTCAGAAAATCCATAGCAGGCCATTATCTATCCAACCTAGCTTGATAACTTAGAATACTTAATAAGGTTTTTCTATGGACCGGATGAATTAATACTTAAGAAGATACAAATTTATTCTGATTTATGGCTCATTACTGACAGGGTTCGAGGGAATCATTTTCTAATTAGGATCTTTATCAAACAATTTCTAATTAGAATAAGCATATCAGGCCTTGAACTTCCGTAATTGATAGTTCACAATAAGGTTCTTCAATGGTTCAACCAAGGCAACCTTTATCAGCGCATACCACACCATATCCTATTCTAAACCACATCACTAACAGGGTTTTCCTTATTTTAATTTCAACTTGCGAAAATACCAGAACAACCATATCAAAACCTTATCGATCAGACCTGACGCGATAATTTAAGAACGGTTCATAATAAGGTCCTTTTATGGATCAATTAAGGTGACCTTTATCATGACGCGCCATACTTTACCCTAATCCAGCGGCCACATTTTTCTTTCTGGTCCGCCCTATTTTCTTTCCACTTGATTAATTTCGTAATATGAAATAGCGACTTAAACTCTGTTTACAGCGTTTTCGTATTAACTGCGGCGCGAGTGACAAGTCATGACCGAAAGGTTAGTGGCACGAGTCGGGCTATAGTAGACGCTATAATATTCTAAACAGTCTGGGACTCGAAAGAGCTATTGGCGTGCGCGCTTGGATCGTTGAACCACCGCCAAATAAAGGAAACGTATAAGAATCGCCGACGAATGTTTGCAGCACGTTAAAATCCACTTATTCGCAGGGTCTTTGGCCTGGCTGGTATTAGCGCTCGCGCAGTCCAAAAGTTGACGCGGTTAATCATTTGTTCGTCAAGGTTCTTTACACTGTAATCAAATGGCCTTAAGAGATTACGAGTGTTCCGTTGCATCATTTAATCGCCGGCTTCTGGATGAAAGCGTTCGGGTTGGCCGAATTATGGAAGATGACAATGCTACGCAAATGTGAACAATTTGCTTCGCAACATTTTGCTTTTCCGTTTTTTAAAGGTTTTTTTTTTGCGTATTCCATCGACAAATTATCGCCGTCGAAACAATGCCATTTGCCGTACATTCATCGTAACGTTTGTTCGGCGTTGATAAAAATTTATTCACAATAGGGTGATTTGGCACGCGCGGAGATATGGTTATTTTATGTACGTACGCAACGGTCGCAATCGAAGTCGACATTATCGACGAATTTTTTCGAACGCGAAGTAATTATAACGTATCTTGCGTGCGCCAAGTTTATGTTGTATTTTGAATGTAAATTTCGCGATGTAAGTGCAAACGAGATTGATAATGATAATTGAAGAACCGTTGTTAGAGTTTAATTAAAGTTAAAATAACGCAAAAAGTGGTTCCGCGAAAATAATTAAAAGTTATTTGCTGCAATTTAATTGCGAGCCTTTAATTGCGTAACTGAAATGAATAATGAATGGCCATTCATACGCGCCGAATAGTTTTCGCTTCAAGGGTGTTAAAGATATTAATATATGCGATATGTTAATCGCGTAAAAAACTGTAACAATCGAACGGCAGATACCCATACGCGCTTATGGGATTAATTATTTATACATGCGGGGCGTATTTGCATTCATAATATCTTTTACATTTATTCCGTGTTTACAAAACACGGGACATATTCATTAGACGTCGTAATTTATTGACGCTTAAATCGTCGTCAAATGTACGGCTTATTTTTGCGCCGATATAGCCCGCGCGCGGACAAAGTTTATATAGATATAATTTTTACAACGATGCGAATGTTGTCCGCTGATATTAACCCAATAATCACGTTTGTTTCGGCCTTCAATTACGCGAGTCGCAAATAATTGTCGCCGGTAATCATTCTTATAATTGAACGTCACTTTCGGGTCCGAACGTGTCGCAACTGTTGTTCGTTTGTTATACGAATTTGCGCCAAGTATAAGTGGTTTAATTAAGACGAATTAAAAATGCATGGCTTTTTAATTGTAGCAATTTCGTATGAAACAATTCGTATATTACGTTGTTGTCCGCGCGCGAGACCCACGCAAACAAATATAATAATTCTATAAAAAATTAACGCAGGCCGAATACGGTCGGGCTCGCGTGTACACTTGAGTTCGTTTAAATTCCGTCGAAAATTTAATTAACCCGAGCAAAGTGTTTAATCAATGACGTTTTAATTCGCCGAAAGTGAAGCGCGGATCGCAATTTCTTTAAGCCTCCTCGCGCAAGAATAAATAGCGGATAATAAATCGCGCGTCAAAAGTAACGTACGAATTTAAGACTCGTTGCCGTGGAAATGAATATTCACACGGGTTAATTGAAAAGCGCCGAGTTTGATAGCGCGGATAAAAAATGGCGCAACGCGTACGAATCATTCGTTTTAATATATATTACGAGCCGATCTGACAACTTGCCAACAACGATCGTTTACCGTCGCGCAACTTTTCCCGAGTTAAAAACGGATCCCGCAGGAAGAAGGATACGAGATCCTTTAAACGTACTTTGACCGGCGCGTTGTGTTGCGACAAGCTTAAGCCCCTTGATCCGAATACCAATAACCTGTTATTGCACGATTGATATTTGCCGTTTTTATGTTTAAAACCGCGCGGCGGCATTTCCGGGCTAATGCCGTGACGTGATTTAATGATATAATTAGGTGCTCCTTGATTACGTCTAAGAAATTTAGTGGACGTATCGTTTGTCACTAAATTTAATTGAAGGAAAGTGTCAATTAACGTGTATTGACAAAAAATAATAATAAAAAAATAGGTTCGTAATGCGTTAATTTTTTGTCACGTTTTGTTATGAACAGGAATGAGGTTCGGTAATGACAGAAGAGGGTAAAAAAGCAGATCCTTGGTGCGGGATGAATAATTCAAATCACATTATTTAGTTTGAGTTTTGTTTGACAAACGGAAGAATTGTAATCATAGTTCTTATTATCATATTGAATATTGATCAAGGCTGTTGCGAAACTCTCAATTATGTACATGATTTAGAGGCCATCGGCTCGTCTTGTTTCCACGGCGCGTCGAAACATTTGTTTCCCTGCACAAAACGTCGGGCACATGCATTTCAAATTAAAACTTACACGATTAATCGATTACACGTCGCGCCGGCATTAATTCCTCTATAATTATCAATTACATTCAACACCGATATCTACCGTCGAACCACTCGTTAACGTATTTTCAATCGCGCGATCCGCTCGCATTCCGTACATCGCCGATCGCGGCGAAACAAATCGCGCGAGTCCACATCCAGTCGTCAAAATTCGAACAAACATCGGCCGGCCGAAATGCAGCGTCGACGAAAAAACTGGACACGATTCGGATTGAAACTGACGCGAAACGAGGAATTGCTCGCGTAACCTTTACATTGACGAAGCGCGGAAAAACGGGCGAGAAAACTGGAGTTGCGCGAAATTAAGTTACAATAAGTTGGCATCGGATGCAATTCTTCGCCAAGCCGTGTCAAAAAAGGAGCGACGAGGAATGACGGAGTGGATGATAGGATGAACGAGGGAGACGGAAAAGGACGAGGAAGGAGGAAGGACGAGGCAACGCGATACGACTCGGCTCAACTACTCGAAGTAAAACTACGCTACTGCAATTGACAACGACTTCGTGGTACTCTGTTATCTATATGTAATTGATTTCCGACAATGTCGTTGAAGTTAAAAACACTCCTGCGAAGTTGCGGGGCGTGAGCCAGCCCGTCCCGTCAGAGTGTCACAAGGATCTGGATTAAACGCAACGCTTCCTGGACCGTGACGTTTCCGCCGAGAGCCGCGACCGCAGGATCGATCCGCGATCGGTACTTCGCCGGGTCCTGGCAATTCGCGCCGAAGGGCGCGGGGGTCGAAGGATCACGCGGGCACCACAAAAGGAGGGGAAGAAATTGCGCGATACTCACGTGGATAGCTGCGAAGGTACACTGGAGCGTCTCCGATCTGTACACATCGACCACGCGGCTACGAATCGGCGCACGATCCCCCCGGCATCCACCTGCAAATCCTTTTTATTCCGGGCGAGCACTTAAAGTCGAGTACGCCATGTCACCACTGTGAATCGAAGCACTCCGGGGCACCACTGGATCCCGAATCGACGAGTCAAAACCGGCACGCGGGCGGGGTTCCGGGGTCAAGGGGTCAGGGGGGCGACGGGATAGGGTCCGGCAATCGGACGGGGAAGACGGAGGCGAAGAGACAGGGAGATAGAGATAGAGAGAGAGAGACAGAGACGGAAAAAGAGGAGAGAACGAAAGAGAACCGCGCCGCGGATTTCCGTGATTTCTTCCGTGTACCGCAGTCTGAAGCTCCGATCTCCACTGATTCGGAATTCGGCGTCACGTTACACTCGCTGCTGAAAGAGGCGAGGAGTTCTGCGCAGTCGGCGCTCGCAGTCACTGCCACTACCACGAGAGACCACCGCCACCGTCGCTCGCGCCACCACTACCGCCCCGAAACCCCATCCGAACCCCAAACCCCATAACGCGCGCCCCTGCGCCCGCGTTCCGCTGCCTAACTCGACACCCGACGGCGCCCGGCGAGCATGTGTGCGCGCGAGACGATCGACTGGCGGAGACGCGCGGGAAGGACGAAGACGGAGCGAGCGATCGTGATGCGAGGGGGGCTGATGGCGGGGCGCGCGCTATGAGAGGACCATGGGGTGCTTCGGACGGGCAAACGATCCGACCAATCGCGCCACAACGGATGACAATATTTTGTTGGGTCAACAAGGAGTCCGATAAGATCGGGGATCGGCTTCTTCGGGCGAACGCGCGGGTAGGTCGGGAAGCGTGCATGCAGGGACGCGATTTAAATTTCAGGGGTTTTATGGAGAAGATTAATTATCACGCGATGTCTTGTTTTATGCTCGACGTGTGTCAGCGTGTGTGTCGTCTTTTGGACGACGATTCGGAATTGTTATTGTGGTTTGGGTCCAGGTGAACAGATGGCGCTGATGTTGATAATAAGGTGACTCGGATAATGATGATGATGATGAGTAATTGGTATTGTGATATCGGCTTTTCGGTGATGGTAAAGGTAATTCGTTATTGATAGAAACGGTCGGGATGGAAAAACGGACGCGGCAAATGGCAACGGGAGTGTTTTCGTAAGCAGGATTAATTACGCGTTCTTCTTTTACGACTTTGATATTTTCGTTTAAGGCGTGCGTTTTGTTTTGAGTAATTGCTTTTGATGTTCGCGTCAAGCGTCTCCCGGGCTTGATTCCGCGGGCGTGTTTTTCGAGTGGCGAGTACAAAAGTGGGTTGAATTTAGATACACTTGGTTATGAAGTTTACGCATAAAATATGTCTAATTTGGAAACGCGGCGTTTCGCGCGGCGCGCTTTGTGTTTGGAAGAATTTCCTTTGCGTCTGAGGAAACGCAACCGAGGTATCCTTTACGACCGCAACTTTTTCCAACGACTTTACAAAATTTAAAGCCATTTTATGATTTTTCATTTTCGTAATGATTGTTGCCGTAACGCGACTATACATTCGGAGTTTGAAACTGAATTCGTTTATCTTGATTTCGCTCGGGTTTGGAATTTTTTGTTTCTTTGTCGCTTTATTTTTTCGCCTTTGCGACTTTAATTAAAATAAGTCGAAACTTTTGCGGCCTTTTGAAGAAATTCGCGCGCCGAAATTCTATTGTTCGAATCAAATCAGCAAACGCAAACGTATACCGGAATATTCGCGTCGGACAATTACAGAGCCGGGAATATAATAAATTGATTCGAAATCAAGGAGCTCGACCGAAATCATTTTTCCCGGCTATCGCTCGCGCTGCGGATCCAAGCGGGGATGGGAAAAGTTGAGCGAAGTATGATGAGTATGTATGAAGTGTGGCGCAAGTTGGGGAATGAAAGGAATTTCCATATTAAGTATGGGATTAGTATCACGTACTTGGGAATGTGGGTGTAGTTAGGATTGTTGTTGAAAAATTGATATGACGAGACGTCGAGGAGAGTTTGATTAAAGAGCCGGTTGTTTTGGATAAACAAAAGGGATGAGCGAAGTTTCGAATTTGATGCGAAGTATTTTCGTGCGATTTTTGCAATCGCAACGCCAAAACGCGCGGGTGGAAAAATTCGTCGGCGTTGAGGAACGCGGATGATTTGTGTGCTGGTTGACTGATAGTCGCGTACGAAACTTGTTTAGTATCTTCGTTAATAAATCGGCAAATTGGATTTACGATAAGACGAGTTTAAGTAAAAAGTTGCGCCAAGTCGGTAAACAGGCGAGCCGAAGTCAACAATTAATGTAACCCGGGAGTTGCGGATTAAATGATTCGCAATTAAGACATTTATTTAAAATGTACTCGGGGAAAGATCCAAAGATGAGCAAAGTTTGTCGAAGTATGATGCGTTTGAAGAAACGCGAAAGTTGCGGCATGAATGGAATTCCTATATTGAACCTGGAGCTTGTGGGCAACATGGATTGTCTGCAGTGCATTTATTAACTGCCGTAAAGATTGCGCCAGCAAAGTAATATACTTTTAATGAAAGTTAATTTTAATTAAGTTTACAGTTGTGCGTTAAGAACGGGACGAATTAGCGCGACTAAATGTGTTGTCGGAAAAATTATCCGATTGAAGGAATGCGATATTTTAATTCCGAAATTCTGGAATGCGTTAAAGGTTGGTTTAGAAGTCATGGCTTTTTTCTGGCGGTAATTAAAGAAAGTACTGCTTGGATCGGGGATGCGAATTTATTAAAAGGTACGGTTTTGATTGTAAGGAGTACAAAGTACTCTTTGACCACCTCAATGTAACGATAGAATTTATTGAAAAAACAGCTAAGATTCGATTAAGATTAACCTAAATACTGGGTGAAAAATAATACAGAAGTAACCCGGATAATGATTTTAATAAATAATTACGATGCATGAATATTAAGGAAAGAACTTTTATTTCTGCTTCAATTATACATATGTGCATTAAATTTGCATGTACGTTAATCTTTTAAAAAACTTATTATTTCATGCTTTGCTTTAAAAATGCAAGAATAATTATTTTGATATTTTTGATATAAATATCAGAGTTAGCGCGTAATTTATTATTTATGATTTTATTATCTAACTTAACATTACTGCACCGAGGTACTAATATGAAAGTACGTAAATAAGTTGCTATTAATAAACAGAAATTATTTTTTTACATATATATATAATGAATTAAAGTTTAGTCGTATACGTAATTATACGTCATAAAAGTCCAATAAATCCTAAAAGCAGTCAAAACCAAGTTTATATATTACAATTTCGTACAATTCTTATCGGTTATTAAATTACATAAAATAGTTTTAATTAAAATCATATTACCTTATAATTGAATCACTGAATCAAATATATTTCTTCGAAACTCTGAAAAAGCATACATACTACTAGAAATTAACCTAGGCGTGACCTGTCAATTGTATGGCCCAAAACGGGGTGAAATCTGGTTTATCCTGTTATGGTTTCCTAAATTAGTCCGTAAAAGGAGCTAATCAGATATGTACATCTGCCAGATAAGGCCATAATATGATTTCTCCAAAAATAAATTGCTTAGATATAGATATAGATTGTGAACGGGATGATACATGGAATGTCTAATCAGGGCCAAATAGGGATGCAAGCTTATTTTGATATTTTATATATATATACTGCAAGGAATGATTTTTATATATTCAAATGAAGTAATTATGATCAGAGAAAGAGATCAGAACCTAAGTTAGTTATATTAGGTTAAACTACATTAGCTTATGATAATCTGGCATTTGTAATCTTTTCAGGTTCTGATCGGTTTGTAACATGGCACACAACAGGTTATAAGAAAACTATGAAAATATAGTTAATCAAACATATAGTAGGGGCATCAGTGATAGTACATAAAACAAAGAGGAGTTAAGTAGCGATTGCGATGGTCATTACATGGATGGGTGACCATTCGTTAAAAATGTTAATTTCAAAACATACATTAAGTTTTGATGTATGTGTATATACATAATATAATAATACAATCACGTACATATATGAAAATACAGATATTTGATTTTTTTATTAAAAAAAATCAGTGGTAACTTGATTTCCCGTTACCATATTGCATTTCCATGCGTTATACCCACCTATATGGCAACAGAACAGTCAAATCGGGCTATATTTCTGCCCGATTGAAGTTTCTACTAGGCTATAACATATTCTCTCCAAGCTTCGATTACTTCTTTTACGCACCTTTCCCGTTCAAATAAATGTATTACCGAATTACAATCGGTCGTCAATAATATTATCCCATTATGACCATTGAAATCATGTCACAAATCAGTAGAATTAGGATGAGACGGTTGCTTATCTAATCAATACTTGCTATTAACCCGCTGTTAATTTTGATACAATTTTAATCTTTTGTTTAAAATGTAATTAGCATAGTCCGAATGGTGCGTATTATTATGAGCCATTCAATGCATACCGTACAAACGAATTAATACATTTATTGGCTGATTTTAATTACAATTTAACAAAATATAACATACACAATAAGAAAACGAAGCCATAAAGATATACGTTAATCAGATTCGTAAGACAATTACATTGCATTGTACGATCAGCACCGTTGTCGGGATTAGGATTATACAATAATATTGACTATTATTGCGAGACTACGTGCTTCAATATCAAGAACTTGGGTAATGCTGCGTATTAACGGATTATGAACTTGAATTTGGGAGATGCGTTATAAGCAATTGCTTCTTATCTGCGGCAGTATTCCAAATCAATATGTCTTTTTTCGCTATTAATTATGAAATCTAGAAACAAGTAAGTTATTCACGCGATATGATTAAACTGAATGTTTAATGACGATTCCTTGATCATCGTAATCGATTTTGGCATTCAATGAAGCAGATGTAATTGAAAATTAAATCATTAAAAGTACGTAAGATTATATATACAATTTCATTTTTCGCCCATAAATCATAATCACTTTGGAAACGACGGAATTAATTAATTAAAAACTGCATTACTGAATGCACTAGGTAATTAATTATTGTGTGTTTAATTTAATAGAATGTTTCTATATTTAAGAAAATATTCTTTTGTCATAGAATAGAATGATGAAATTCGTATTTCAAGATATTGCGAGATAATTCGTAACGAAAATTCAAGATCGAGTCATAAATTATTTTGTACATTTTTTAGATTTTTATAGCAGATTAAAAGTACGCGTAAACATAACTTGTATATCTATATATAATTTATTCTACATTCAGGAATGGTGAAACGAATATTTCTTTAATCCGACTAAATAAGTGAATTACTTTTCTTAATAAAAATCCCAATGAAATGCTTAATCAATGACTTCTAATTAAGTATCGCGATACTTATTTTGTATATTAAATTGCAAAATACATTTAGATGGAAAAATTGAAACATATAAGTATTCAGAATGTACTATTATGCTGTATATACGAAAATGTATATTAACAAATGAATACAATCATAAATAGATTAATTCGTATTAATCAATAATTTTGATATTTATTAAATAACAATTTCACGTATGATTCATTATGAACAAACTATGTAAATATTTACAACAATAATTGCATTACTTTTTTTCAAGCACTGAACTAAAAAAATTGTCCTACAATTTTAACCAAACTAGTTTTTGAAAGTAGGATAAACGTATAAAGATATGATGGATTATTCATATAAATAAATATTTAACACTTTTCTTGAATTGTTTAGAAATTGTTTTTGAAAAACTTTTAGATGAATTCAATCATAATTTATCACATTTAAATTAAATTTTCGTAACTGACGTTGAACACATAATATATTTATACGTATATAAAACAAACATTCTAGCAATTACGAAAAATAAATTTAAAATTAAATTTTACATTAATATATTTTGTATCAAAAATTCAGTTTCACTATTCGAATTAAAGTCAAACGCATGCAATTTAAATTTATAGGTATATAAAAGAAAAAAAACTTTAATCATTCCCAAAAAAAAAGGAAAAAAAATAGAATTGTTCGTCGTTGTTTACATATCACGTAATTTGGTAAAATTTACAGGAATTGGTCGTTCAATATATTAAAATTCGACAACAAATTAATCCTGCAACGCAACGTCAATGTAAATATTCAAAATCGCCCAATCGCTAACCGCGCTTATCTAAACACGACATGGCGTTCTGTTTTTAAATCAACCATTTGTCAATTAGCTTTCATTGCGAGGCGTTTCAGGTGTCGCCGACAATTAATACACAACGACGAATGCGAATTAATTCGCATTGTATCTTATCACAATTATTTCATGAATACTGATTTTATTCGATCGCGTAAATATTAATGACCAGCAGATGCTCGAAAAGTAACAACACCTTGCCTCACGCACACAACTTCGCACATCGAATACCACACGCGCGTATTTGTATTTCGCCATGCGTGTCTTCCCACTTATGATCGCATGTAATCATTGTATGTTATTATATGGAAATTTACACTGTCGCTATATTAGGGGAAAAGTACCCTTCGGGAAAACACGCTTCACAAGCACCCATTGTAATTCGGCACGGCGAAACTGAAAGAATTGGAAAGAGTAATTTCCGTTCTGCGTTTGTAGACAAACGGGTTTGGATTCTACTCAAACTATCCCTTACAGAAAATTACTATAGATATTATTTTAATGTTACTGCAATAAGTACGTAATTTACTTTGAAAAGTACTAATGTTGTTATAATTTATTATTATTATGAATTTAAGAATGTCCAATAAAAGCTATATATGTTGTTTTAAATTTAAAACTGGTAGATGATTGTTTAATAAAATACTTAAAATAACATATATTGTTATTGTCAAAACAACAAATATTGTTATTATTTAATTACTTGCATTTTTTACATTCGTAATGAAAGATGTCTAGTTACGTTAAAAACAAAGTTTTTATAACTGGTTATCGTTTGTAGTTTTTCTAAAAAATGCATAGTAATTTTGTAATTATAATAATAATTTAGTAGCATTAAAAAGTTATAGTTAACATGAAATATTGTAGTAACTACAATTAAATTTTTCAAATGCCACTACAAATACAATATTCCCTTTAAAAAATATTAAATTTAATCATTTCAATATTTGAATATTATAAATGATGGTAGCTTAGAGTTTAGTGTTCAGTCTTCTAACGTGACAGACGTCGGTTCAAATCTCAGCTTGTTAATCTGGCAAAGTGTATAAAAGCATATTCACATAAAGTAAAATGTGATTTAATACAGTAGTTGTTTTATATAAAAAATAATATAATACAATTTTCAAAATTATAATATATAATTATAACTTTGTAATTATTGTAAATAATTTTGCATGATTACGATTATGGGATTTTTCTGTAGTATTTATAAACTAGAAAAAGTAGTATATTAACTTATCATTCCATTAAATTAACCATAACTTAAAACTTTTTTGTCCAACTGATAAATTTTGTTATTTTAACGAAACTTGTGCACAAAAAATATTCCGTTAAAATTACTGCTCATTCGGTAAATATTATGAAAAACGTAGTAATTTACTGTAAAAACAAACTTTTAGTTAGAAACTATTACTGAACATTAGAATAAACACTCATCAATGTTACTGTATATACAAACATTTATCTTTGTTTATTGTACTGTTCAGTAATTTACAGTACAGTTTGACAGGCAACTATTGCACTTGAACTGAAAAATTCAGTTAATTTGTTTGAATTTTTCAGTAACTTCAACTGAAAACCTTATTTTATTATTTAATCTTATTTATTTTCCTTATTTATAAAATTATTTTAACTGGAATTTAATTTTTCAGTACATTTTACTGAATTTCACAGTTACGATATTATCTGAACTTTTCAGTAATTCTAACTAAACTATTTTCTATCGGTATGTTATTATTCAGTACATCCATCCTCTCAATATCACAATAACGATGGTTCGCCTATCAAATTCAGTTGAATTTTTGACGGGATCCACTTTTGTCACCAGCGGCGGCCCAAAATAATTACGCAGATGTTACGCGGCGCGAAATCCTATTTAAAAACGATTAGAATGAAAGAAAATCAGAATTTGAATGCGACGTTGGTACGGTCGTCCCCACGGTGGTAAGCTCTCCCCACGCTGCACGGGCTCCCTCTTTTGATGCCAATTAAATGTTACACCATACATCATAGCACGTCAAGATTACCAGATATTTAAAGTGGCTCACAATGCTGTAGTTACAGAGCAAGGGAAAGGTTCGTATTGAATTTAACGACGCAAAAGTGACGCGTATATACGGTCCTGCGATTACCTCCCCCCGCGTCTTCCACGATTTCCTTATAATCACGGAGCGAACAAAGACGGAAGTATAACGCGATCCGCGGCGGGCACAATGCGCCGCAGATAAACGACAGAGACGGAAAGCGCGGAGTCGCTTTTGTTCCGAAAGTCGCGTTACGAGTACGGACGCTTTCGCAAAGGTATTCGGCCGAATTTGTCTCGGCGCCTGACAAAGAGGCCCAGCTTTTCTTTCTGCCATTTGATACGCGCCGGCGAGAAAAGTAACTTTTTCATTCCGATAGTCGCGAGGGGAGTCGCGCGCCCCTTTGTCATCCGTCGGCGCTCCTGGCTTAGGGTTGTTTGCTTCTAACTACCTGTTAACGAGTTGCACGCAGCTCGCAATTAGGGATGCGCCTCTTTTGTTGCGCCGTATCATACGTCACGATTCGAGTCAGCAGACAAGCCTGTCCGGAACACGCTTCTTTTCTCTCCGTCTATCGTCGGTTTTTTCATCCACCCCCGCCCAGGTTTATATTTTTTCCTTTTCCTCGTCATATTTTTGTTTCGTCGGCGTGCCGTTGTTCTCGGCTATTTCTTCCTCTTTTTGCGCCCTTTCTTCCGCTCGAACGTAAGATTAATCGTCTCGCGTGTGGCTCTGATATCGGCAAATTTATTTCGACCGAGAGGGCCGGATTAATTTTGTCAAGGAGTTCCGGTCATTGTTGTCAGAATTAGGGAATTTTTCTTTGCGCTTATTAGAAGCGGGGACGCGTTCGAGATAAATGGCCGGCGAGAGAGATCGCGGGGGGAGATTAAAAATGATTTGTAATTCCGGGGTCTTGTCAAGCCGGGACGTTTTCGGGTGATCGCGGTCGGAATATTTATTCGCGGGGCGCTGAAAAGAGACGAAAATCGACGCGGGGGTTATCTGACGTTGATCGGGATTACATCGCGGCGATGACAAGGAGTTGCCGCGGATTTTATTTCGGACGTTAATTTGTAAACGAGCTGACGTGCTTCCGTGGGATATTGGAACGGGATCATTGAAAATGTATGACGATTAATTTTTGTACGCGTATCTGGAGATGCAACATTTTTATACGAAAATCGTAATAACTGCGCGGACTCGGATTGAAAGCGCTATACTTCATTTTCGACATTTGTGTTTATCCATCTTTCATTTTAAGCATGAAAATACACTTCTGCGTACATTTTATAGATGTTCAACGATTTTTCAGTTTCTGCATTTCCGAAACAAATCATGTTCGGACTAATCAGTCGAAGGTTATTTATGAGAAGGTGACGCGGTTGACAGTCTGTAATATAGCTTTTTGAACTGTTTTAATTTTTAAAATATATGTATATATATTGTTACGTTAAAAATAAAAACAACTTTGTTACGTCGGTTAACAAGAAAGGATGATAGGTTTTTAATATGGTCGGGCTTGTAAAGTGAAATGCAAAATAATTAATACACGTTAATGTTGCTATTTTTTTAATACGTTTTAATGATCAAATATTTGCACGTTAAATATTTTAGTCGTGGTATAATAAACATAATTTTGCATGTAAAGACAGATTTTAAAAATTAATTTTTTAATTAATTAATGCAGTGGAGAAATACAATCTCAGTTCTTTATACAGAAGCACATATATAAAAACGCTGACTAAATAATGAAGCTAACTTTACCATTTAATTTGTACGGAAAGATAAATAGTATATCACACAGAGAGAAATTCGTTCGTCTCGTGCTCGTATAATGATATCGACTGCGAAGGAATTATTTAGTTATATTGGGGTAACAAATGAAAAATTTATTTATATCGTGTCGCGGATATGAATTTGCCGCTAATTAACAACACTATGAGATGAAAATCGAAAAAACTGTATCGAAATGTCTAACATGGCTTTTGCTGCGAGTTTTGATGAATTTAAAAAAAATAATATTCTGCGATCTTATGTGTAATTAAAGTTTCATTAATATGTATACATTTTTATACCTGTCACGTCCGTGCATTTTATTCTTTTTTTTTTCTTTTTTTTTTTTTTTTTTTATTTTTTTAAATATATTTTATAAAATAAGAATTTTTTAGTATTGTGCCGATTTATTTATTAGATTTACATTATCTCACACACTTTTTTTAGTAAGGTCTTATTCTTATTTATATTCTTAAATTTACATTTTTTTTTTTTATCATTTTTTTTATTTTTTATAAGT
>JABFQC010002300.1:0-16516 GCA_022817085.1 Psilanteris sp. ZL-2020
ATATTTGCAATATACTGTCAATATATTGCAAATATATTTGCAATATGTTTTTATGTAGATAAATACATTGTAAATATGTTGTAAATATATTCCAAATGTATTATCAATATATTACAAATATGTTTAATATATATGTTTAATAATATATTAACAATATATTTTTAACGGTATAATTTCTGGCAATATATGTATAAAAAAGCAAATATATTAGACATTTCTGAATGATATCTACTAATACATTACACATATATTTACAATCTATTTAAAATATATTTTACTATGCAAAAATATATTGCAAATATATATTGATAATATATTTTAAACATATTTTTAATATATTGGCAACATATTTACAACACATTTGCAATATACTGTCGATATATTGCAAATATATTTTCATTTTTACTAGGGAAGATTTCGTTTAAATTAAAAAAAGTATAAATTAATTTTGATAAACAAACAATTTTATAACAGTAATATAACTGTCTTTTGTATAGTATAATTTATATATAAATCGATTATATCAATTGGATCTAAATATGTGAACGCAAGAATGATAACTATAAATTATTATTATACGCCCCTAGTAAACGTAAAAATATATTCGCGATATGTTTAAAATATATTGAAAATATATTTTTTAACGGTATAATTTCTGGCAATATATGCATAAAAAAGCAAATATATTAGACATTTATGAATTATATTTACTAAGATATTACGAATATATTTACAATTTATTTAAAATATATTTTACTTTACACTAATATATTGTAAATATATATATTGATAATATATTTACAGCATATTTTCAATATACTGTCGATATATTGCAAATATATTTTCATTTTTAATAGTGCCTAGTAATTTGATTAATAATATATGAACCATATATTCTCAACATATCATTCATATATTACTCATATATTAGGACTATACACTGAAAGACATGATGTATGAAATATTACAACGTATACGATGAATCCTATAACGGAAGTGTTATACTGTGATAATTGCAAAAAAACTTTCAATAAGCACAATTTAAGTTTTATAAAGTACAACGTGAGTTGTATTTATTGAAACATTTTCAACACATATTACAACGTTTTATGCAGTTATCACTGTACAACACTGCCATCATAGGATTCATCGTTTATTTCTCTCAGTGTAGTATCAATATATTTTCATTATATGAACGATTTATATTCAAAATATATTAAAAATATATTGAAAATGTGTGGTTAATGTATTAATCAAATTATTAGGGAAGCGTTATAAAAAATAAACAATCGCGCTTAATATTTATAATTTATTTAAAATACTGAAGATCGCGATCATACCCGGTACATATTTAGTTATCTTTACACTTATACAAATGTATTTATGTCATAATTGCGATTTATCAAATATTAACTTAAAGCCGTAAGAATATTTCTAAAGCATGAAATTACGTTTCAAATGATAAATAAGCGAAAGCATAAATCGCAATTAAACTCCAGATTTAAAGCGCGTCAAATAGTTTGGTTTAATGTATTATTAAAACAATTACTTATCCAAAGCCGTAATACCTATATTAGAATTATAATGACTTTCTGAAACAATCAACCGCGAGTTGTAACGTTATGCTTATAACAAAAGCCGCGCCGAACACGGTTTCGTTTAAAACTCACTGTTTTTATTATTACATTTGATATTCATTTTATATATGACAGTCGACAAAACCGTAGCCGAGTTGAAAGTGAAGAAATTATTCGGGAGCGAGCCGCAGGATCAAGGGTATGCATCTGAGAGGTCGCCGGAAGACGAGCATCCGCCGACTTTGCCTGAACATCCGTTTCCGAATGCCTCTGGTAAGTTTTGATCAAACGCGAATTCTTTTAAGGGGAACTCAAGTGCGGAATTTCAAGTAGTATCGAGGCAAGTAATGGGCTCTTAAAGCGCATGTTTTGACTTTAGAAAATGGCGAAAGTTAAGATTTCGTTACGTGGTTGCGCGCGTCTTTGATGTTCGTGTTATGTGTGATTATTTTGCAAGCAAGGTGGGAGGTATGGTATTTTTTTCACAACCTAATCATTATCGGCGCATTATTTCATTTTATTAAGAAATGCATATTCTTTTGAAATTACAATTTCGACATGCGTTTCTCGTTTGCAAAACGTTTCAAGGCGTAAGAGTATTATTATTATTATTATTATGGTTTTGAAATTCAACTTGTGTTTTCAATTTTAAGACTTGTTTGCGCGACGAAGGGAAGTTCTCTTAAAACGAAACTCATTTTGCAGGGCTGCTAATACAAAAGAAGCGAAACACCTCTTAAGGAGTGTTTGTATCGGGAGTTAAATATATAATAAAATGGTATCACGTGTTAATAGTATAAAAAGACGGGACATTGAAAAAATGTATTGTCAGTAAAACCATTCGTTACGCGACATTAAAATATCGTCAGTGTAGTTTTTTATTGTCTTTGCAAAGCGAAAGCTATCTTGGATGCCTCATCAAAACAATTCAAAAGTCTGTATAAAATCACAATTTGAGGCTCTACATTTTTCACCGTGATTATAAACGAGTGCATGCATTGTTCGTCTTTTCATTATCGTCCATGCATCGTCGACGACAAGAAGAGAAAAAAAAAGGAAAAGAAAACGAGAACGACGAGTATCAGAGTTTTCGCTTAAATTGTTGCTGAAATCCCACTTTCGGAATTCAGCCACAAAGTGTTTTGATACCGATGGATAACATCTCTGAAGCGTAACAAAAACTTAACCGTTGGTTACATATGAAAAAGCGACCTGCGACTTTGCACAATAAATAGCTGTGGTGCTGTTTGCGTCAAGAGTACGATAAATATTTTTTTTTTCACTAAAATTAATTTGTATTACAAGAAATCTTGTTGATACATTATTATCTATTAGTTTCGTTTAGTCCAAAATGTATTATTCTGGACACAGATTGTTGAAAAAGGACAGACGTTTTATTCTTATTGCATGTTTATGCCGTTTTTATTTGACAAAAAATATTTTGATTTTTATATTGCCAGAAAACACGGAAAATACTATGTTATTTAAGACACAAAGCGACTTAATTAAGACGCCTAAGTGTCTTAATCTAATGCACAATATTTTGTATTAAGACAGGTGATGATTTTAATAAATCATTTTGTGTCTTAATATCGTGACATATAAGATACTTTTTTTACCAGTGTTAAGAACACATATTACTTCATATATATATAATTGCATGTATTGTAATTAAACATATTATTATAAGTTACAATGTTTAGTTTATGATTAGTTTCAAGCTGATCTTCAAAACAAATTCGAAGAGCATTGCCACAATATTCTATTAATAATTTGACACATATGTTCCTCAAGTTCTAGAGGAATTGTTATTTCTGAACAACCAGATGAGAAGAAATTAATGTTATTCATGCAATTCCATTAAACATTATTCACATTGTTTCAAAAGTTATAATGCAGTTCACATAATTAATTAGTTCAGTTTTGATATTTCGAATAATAAATTGGCTACAAGACGAAATAATTTATATGCATGGATGTGGAAATTACTAATTTATTTATTTATGTGTCAAAACACAATTTTGCAATTTTCAATTAATTTAAAAAAATTGAGTATATTGATTAGATTTGAATTATTTTTTTATATTACGAAATAATTATATTAAAAATATATTAAAAATGTATGTTTATGCAGTACGAAATTAGGTATAAATTAGCAATTTTGATTATATTTTACGGTATTTAAATATTCTTCAGCATTTGAAAATCGTAAATTAAGGAAATTAAACTACGGAATTAAATTAACCAAGACTTAAGTGTATCCATAAAGAATATTAACGCGTGAAGCATTCTCTCTTATAAAATTAATTTAAAATACCTACCAAGTAAATATACTTAATATAGTATACTATAAGTGCATTTAAAATGCCTTTTCTCTCGTGATATCGTAATCAGACTTTATCAGTGTATATATATTCCATGCCCTCGTTTATAGTTTTATTTTACAATTTTCACGGAACATATAATAAAAACGTTATTCATTCATAAACATCATTGAGAAAACTCGATCGTTTCTTGAAACCCCGATAATCGCAAATTGGAGAACAATTCAGCATAATGACATAAGCGCCTGAAACTGTAGATCGCTCCCTTTATAGGTCATTAATTCGAGAACTTCAGGGTTTTTGTATCTTTCCTATTTGAGATTTCACACATGGAAACGAGACAAAAAATTACATTTCGTTATTTTCTTTTACGTATACGTATAAACTCACCTTATTGTAGACAGCACTTATATACCAGAACTCATTTGTTTATCGGAATAGAGGTGCTTTTTTAAGAACGATATTTGCATTTAAACGAGATTTTTTTTCATGAGAACATTCACTAACTTTACCTTTTCAGACGTTATTTTGCAGAATGATGTAATAATAATGACAACATTTTTAAAATATGCATATTCAATCTTAAGGTACGGAATAAATAATTACTATTATTTACCAGACGCAACAAATTTTGTTTTTAAAAACTGAATTAGAAAACTTTTCGCTTAATTCTAAACGGGTACCGTAGAAACTCTACGGAAAATATTATATATATGTTAAATCACTGACAGACTTTTATTCATTAATCTTTTAAAAAACGGTCACCTATCCAATTAATGTCTACAACAAACGCTGCTAACTCTCTTCTCGCAGTCCACTGTAGCTGCGACTCTATATCCATGTCGTGGATTCATTAAAAATTATATTTTTATAGTATCGCAGCAGGACTATGTCAGAGTTAAACAAATGGCCCAATTCTGGTACAGCACTGGTTACCATATTATGACAACCAGATTTGTGCCAGTATTGTTCATACTACGGTAACAACCGAAATAGCAGCAAAACTGAGCTCAATCAGACTTGGTAAAAATTCGCAACCAGCAAAGTGCCAGAGTCGAGCCAGACATGGCACTTTGTATTAGATAGTTTAATACAATACTACTAATGTGCCAGATAAAAATCAGTACTGAAAAGTTCGGAAACCAGTATTGGTGCAATATTGGTAACAGTACTGGGCCGATGTTATCACTCCAACGATGATACATTAATGGGCCTACGTCGGTGTACAATTATAATAGTACTGGTAACTCTAGTACCAGTACTGGGACAATATTGGACCATTTGTATTGGTCCTGTTGGGTAGTCTTGTAGACATTTTATGTAGAGAAACATAAACAGCCCAAGCTTAGCCCAGAGTTTGTAAATGGTCGATGTATGGCAACTGATATCGGAATGACCCGAGCCAAGGTTGGTTCACATTTCAGATTAATATTCCTGTCAAGCCTGCTCCAGAGTTACGTTTTCTTCCAATATTAACCAATATTGACCAATTTTTGTCAACCTTGGCTCAAGATGATTATAGTACTTGCTTGGTCTTCAGATTTCCAACATTGGAACTTTTATTGTTGGACATTGGAAATCTCTTATTATGCGATATTTGGTCACTGTGTTAAACTTTATTTATTTTGTATGTTTGACCCAATCTTATGCCAATTAATAACCAATAATTGGTCCCATATTAGACCATATTTGAAGTCCATTAATGTTAGATAATATTTAACCGGACTCGGATCATTTATACAAATTGGTTAATCACCATTTTTAAATGGGCATAATTTGAAAATTTAGGTATGTGTTTGTGTTTATGTGCTTTTTTTCATTAATTTTATTATTTTTTGTCTCATTTGACTCGAGCATGGGCTAAGCTTGGCTCGTTTATTTTTTCTATATGGGAATTTATAATAACTTATAATTGATTAAATATGAAATTTCAGTGTTATTCAATTGTACATTGAAATAATTTTAAACTATATACTGTATTAAAAAAATTACATTAATTCAAAAACATTCTGAACTACAAACACAAGAAAAACAATAACAGGATCAGTTTCAGCATTGATGCTGATGGAAATTAGCAATAAAGAATATCATTTCCAATTTGATTATTCAATATCTCAAGTAATGTTATAATCCATAAACGAATATTATTGTGCCCTACATTATATTATAGTGATGAACTTAATCAATATAGTTATAACTCTAATTATAATGCCGATAAAAAACATTATAACTTTTTAATTAATTAATTATTCCTTGACAATATAAACTACGTTGCATAAACGGCAATGAACTTTATGATAAATTTACAAAATAGGTTATCCAAAGCTTGTTTGGTCAATATTAAAGTCTGTATATACACTGCTATTTTCTCTAGTAATAAAAACTGATCATGTAAAATTTTAATAACGTTTTGTTAATTTAATAAGTAATGAAAATTGAAACTTCTTTTATGCAATTTTTAACGATTTCGGGTTTTTCTTCTTAAATAATAAATGATTTTTAACAAATCAAATATGCAAATGTGCTTAGTAAAATTCACAAATTTTACACATTTTTAAATATTCGGCTAGAAGTTAAATATATGGAAGATAAATAGAGAAGAAAAATATAAACCCATTTGATCAATATCTATATATTCTAGATATTACATCGTAAAATCAATATTAATATATATATATATATATATATATTTTGTTTTAAAGACATAAATTAACTTTCCTTGCTGAAATAAACAATTATACGCATGCACTAGATTTCGTACACAATTTTTGTACGAAAAGTGTACCCGTTAGATAAATTTCATAAATTTAGGTGCTTTCCTTCCTACAGCCGTATTTCACAGCAGATGCAGATAAAATACAGTTTATATTAATATAATATCTTTTTCACGGTATTATTTAGTAACCGCAACCAAACATATCTCTGACATTTAAATCTATAAAATAAAACATATAATCAAAAATACAGATAATAACAATATTCGACTATATATTATGATATACAGATATAGAACGAAAATCCATAATTCGTCATATTTTGATACAAAATCTTAACTTACATACCATCGAATATTACTTTTATCAGTCTTCATTTTGCTAACGAATTTTTGATAATACACCGTATCAATCTGCAGACCGACTGTCGACGGATTTCATTGAATCATCGTTTCACGCGATAATAAACGAATGAGCCACAAAGGTAACGCTGACACTGTCAGTTTGTATAAATATAAGAAAAAATAATACCCGTTACAAGAAGAGTTCGCCTTTACGGTAAATCTTTATTAACAACTAGTGACCACGTTGCGTGACGGTTGCATGCCAATCGTTGCATCAGAAATGCGTGTAAAGCTTATGCCATATTCAATCTGTCGACATATTAGATAGCTGCTAAACCCAACTTATAGTAATAAACGTTCTAATCGCTTGTATCTGATATCACACGAGTTCCTAAATCCAACCTGTCTAAATAAACGCTGAGCCCCTTAGCTTATTTGATGAATGTTTTGATCGAGTTTGAAGTTATAACTTGCGACTCTATAAGTTTTATATATAAATATAGAATTTAAAATTTTAACATTACCAATTTGTAGACGCTTCAAAACGTTATCGCAGTAGCGTGTAAAACAATAGAATTAAACAGCAATTTGTTTCATAAATTAAATTGAAACATCATTAACTAATAATGTTTTCCGTTCACCTTCAAAAACAATATCGTAACAAAATTACAAAGAGAATTTTATATATGTTATATTAACTAGGATTCCTACCATTTCAAATAGAATAATCTAGTAAGCATCTTATATTATGATGCACTTTCATTTAAACAGTATTTTCTATATCATTTTCCAAGTATATATTTTAAATGTTCTGTTTAATCTGTAAGCGAAAAATAATTATACAAAAAATGTAAATGAAAAAACAAACGGATTGAAGATTACTTTAATATTTCTTTAGTTCTCAGAACGTGAAATATATTGTGAGAACATACGTGAACAATTGTTTCGAAAGAAATGCTTTTATTATATTAAAAAACCGGAATCATTGCTTTCAATTAATGTAAAACAATTCAAATATAAATTAGTTATATACCGAAAGTAATAATGCTTTTGATTTTTAATATTGATTAAAACCGGGTATGTATATATTTCATATTTTCATTCAATTTTTGTTTGAATTTGTATATATTATTTAAATTCAATTTTAGAATTCAAATATCTATTTGCACGTCTGTTTTAGCAAATTAATATGGAGATTTGCATTACGCGTTATAAATATTTATACTCCTTTAACTGAACATTTTATCATCGAAATATTATCAAAAACTTATCATAATTTTTCTTTTTCGCGCAATAAATTTGCTATACGTGCTCGAGAAGAAACATATGAACACGAAAAGTGAACTACAACGGTTCATCACGTATATTAATTATATCAAAGTACTTGCAGTAATGGAAATAATCTTTTATTTTTTTAAAAAAAAGTATCTAGTTCTACATGTGTATTATACAATATTAAGTAGATAATCAATATCATTATAATCAACTATTACACTGAAAAATAAAATACAGTAATTATGAGATATATACTCCGGCTTAAAATAATATATAATAAAATACTATTTATAATGTATACAATAATATAACAATATATATATAACAATATTTGGTTATGATAGATATAAGATAAGAAACAAACTAACAAATAAAATAATATCAATAAAATATTAAACAATTAACATAAAAATTTTACATTATGTCAAGTTACTTTATCAATCATACATATCTTATATCATATTTTTATTACATTAATAGAAGTTGTCCAAGTTGTAACCCACAGTTATAACATCTGAAATTGCATAAAACTTAAATGTTGTTTTGTTAAAATACGTGTTTATATATATATTTAAAATGGATTTATATTTTTAAAGATATAAAATTACTAGATTACCTTATATATAATAATAATAATAATAATATTTATAATATTTATTTCTTGCATTTATATTATATTATAAATACTTATATTTATTGAATTATTATATTATTATATGAATTTTTTCAGATATAACGACATTTATCAAATTTAAGACATTAAAACATGTCTCCGTATCACTATACTTATGCTAAATTTTAATAGTATTTTAATCTTGTATCTTAATCTAAAATTATAAAATACATAAAATTATAATTAGATAATAAAATATTTCAGTTTCATATTTCATAATTCTAGATTATTCTTCCAATGAAAATTAAGTTATTACATATATCAAGTTGATTATAATCGTGTAATTGAATAAATACAAACCATTATTGCTGTTTAATATCAAAATATCAAGTTTCATTTCTTGATGTTTTACACATGATTCGATACCCGGCACGTAATTTTATTCACGTATGATGAAAGACGATTAATGAGACGTAAACAAATTAAATACAGATAAAAAGTAACAACAATGTTTAATGTCTATAATTTAACGCCTTTAAAGACAAAATAATAAAGCTTACAAACAAACCGCTATTATTTGTCACACGCATTGATTAGCCGTTGTTATCATCACCTAAAATAGTGTGCATTCAAAATTTAATTTAATATTAACAAACGGTTCACTTTCCATTTATTCTGCTCTAATAATTATTAAAATGTAGGTTTCATGTGTATTTACAAGTGATAACTATTTTATTCCAAACACGTTCAACGCTTCGTACTGATTTGAAATTTGCAACGTGTAACACATAGGGTTATGCCATGTTTGTCCGAAATATGGCATATATTTTTAAGCGTTTATGAATTAACCATGAAAATGCAATACATTTAATGTTTCTCAATTGAGATGGGATTTACAGTTTATTTATAAACATATTATTAGATTATAGTTACTGATTGTTCGTTTATATGGCAATTAATTTTACGCGTTAAATTAAGGCTGTAAACAAGCACTCAATTGGGTTAATTTATTAAAAAATAATCCCGCTAGGGAAGGAGAGTTTCTCGCTATTTTCTCCCAATTTATCTGTTCGCTGAAAAATCTCCTTCGGTAAAAGATTTACACGCGTAATTAATGGAACGAAACGATTCCTAAGCAATTTATTAAGGCATTTTAGTGAATAACTAATCATTCGAACACTTTTTGCCAGAACTTAAGAAATTAATGAATTATATGCTCGAAACTTTTGGTAAAAGCGCAGTACAATCGTTCCACGAACTTCGCTATAATCGTACGATTAACGCTAAAATAATTTAAATATCGCTGCTAAAACGCGTACTGCGCGAAACTTCTGAAGATTGTACGCGTTTGTTTTCTTGCCTGGCAAAAATTATGCAAATGATATTTATATTTTGTGTTTATTCCTCGTGAATCTAGTGATAAACTTAGGAAATCGAAATTGGCTAAAATCGATTACACTCGTGCTACTTTTTTTGTTGCAGCTCTTCAGACGGAATTTATTACACATTGCACAGTATGTGCGACAGTATAAATTATGTTTCCGAGTGAATTATTAAAAACTATTTGATTAAATATATCGAATTTAAAATCATTTAAAAAGCATATAAATACGTTAATTCACGTTTCTATTTTTATATTCCATATATCTTGTAAAATACATAAGAATTGCAACGAGATGTATTGAATTTTGTAAGCAATCAACAAGAACCTTTTCGTCATCAGCAACCCTCGAGTTGGAAAAGCAGCGAAACGAACCTCAACTGCTCACAACGTCTAGTGAATTCTAACAAAAATCAAATTCGACAAATTTAAACCGGAAATTATTTTATCAGACATTTATAGTACAAGGTTGTCTAATACTTAAACGACAATAATTTTGATAAATGATCTTTCAATATAGTCAGACACTTGTAAATTATAATCGAAATAATTTAAGAGTTTTCGTTACAAAATTTGTAGTAACTCGTAAATATTTGCACAGTAAAAGTTATAAAGATTCAATTCCAGCTTCTATTTGCTTGTTTACTAGTAGTAGTTGGTTATACCTGGTTCAAGTTGAATCAACTATTCAAAAAAATAAAATTGCATTTTTAAATAAAATTAAGTTTATAAAGTTATATTTTTCGATGAAGTAAAAATTACATATTTTCTGCGTCTTTTATTTTTATAAAGAAACATTCAAAATTAATCGAATATGCGATATAAACAAAACTCATATTTTAAATAAGCCTTGAAAGGGTTATTACGAAATAGTTCTCATACTGAAATCTTATTTGAAACAAAATTTATAATCATCTTTCGGATTCAGATTAACACCATTTCGTGTTGTGAAGATTGCGAGAAATCTTCGAATATAATTAGACGCAAATTAGAGCTATTTTGTCGAAATAAGTTCGTAAACAAAGTCTAATAATCGACTCGATTTTATCTTTTTTGAAACTTTTGATTTTTTAAAATTTGGTAAATATTCTTATATCAATAATCCAGAAATATCTTCGATTATATATTAAAATATATATATGCTTTACATACTTTCTTAACTTAACCCCCTAAAGCACGTTACTTCTTTTTTTTTTATTATTACTATTAGTTTATTGTAAATACTTGCTATGAAGTATTAATTTGGTTTACAATATATTGAGCGAAAACAATTCTGCAAATGTAATTATGCGAATATCTACATATTTCGATTTCAATTTGTGTAATTGTTTTAACATACTAACGACCAAATTATATGTAACTAATATTATTATAAATGATCGTATAGAAATTTATATGTAAAATGTGTGTCGTATAGCACAAATATAATTAATTCTCGTCGGCAACAAATGTGTATGCTCAGTTATACGCCCCTTACCGCACGCCAGTTGAGACTTTCATATAAAACCAAATTCCAAAGTTATGCCACGTTAGTATGAGATATAAGGGACTTCATGCGCAAAGCTGAACATCAAAGGTCGGTACAGCGAAACAGCATTGCATTTCGCGTTATTCAGTACAGTTTCTAACATATACCGTTCCAGCAAAAACAAAACTGTACGACACAGCCGTTTGTGTTTTCGCCAAACATTAATCCGTGTTAATTGTTCCGGAACAAATACGTACCACGTTTGTTTGATCCGCATCTGAAAATAATGATTAACATCATAATATCTCATTTCGATTGACCTATTTATCCAAAGGAAAACCTACAGCTTATAGCCTAGATGCTATTTAATTTGGTAAAAGTTGAATTTAAAAGAATCGTCTGAGAGGTGCGTGCAAAGTAGCTTTTGAAATCAAAAGTTAAAATATTGCCGCCTCTTGCATTAAACTATAAGGACTTATATTTACTGTTTTGTAAGGACTGTGAAATTCCATATAATGCGGGTTTAACAACGTCGTTCTTTGTTGTTATTATTCTATGGCACAAGTTTGCTTTAACTCAGAAACAAAAACCAATGTCTAGTATTGCAACTAAAAGTGTCGCAGGTGCTTGTGATCTTTTGTCTCCTACTTAATAGTGTCATCAAATTTTCAGTTTTTTTCATTATCACCGTTATTCCTTATCTGCTTCAGTACACAAAACACGAGCTGACGATATTTCATTAACGTATACTTGTTATCTAAATAGTGCAAGTTTATATAAAAATGACGTTTATTGTTATAAAATGAAATTTATTTATTGAATTAGAAATTTTAATTTTGGCCTCGGCGTTTTACGAAATTAGAAATAAATAGACACTTTTCTGGTTGGAACATATGTATTATAATAATGTACATGATAATAAAAAATATTATACATCTTTACCAGTAAATATGGTCCGGTGTAAAATTTTTCGAGGACCAATTTTTTACGATACACTGAGAAAAATCAAACATGAAGCATTACTATTTATAATACGATCTTGGAATTTTAAGCGACAAACCATAAAATTTGGTACTTTTAGCAGAAAAATTTACGTTTTTTATGTAGAAATTTACTGCTTTATCTGAATATATTACTACTAAACACAGTAAATTCCACGGTTTTTCGCTTCAAAGTTCAAGCTCCTATTATAAATAATAAATTTTCATATATAATTTTTCTCAGTGTATAGTTAAATCATTTTTATAAGGTGGGGATATATTGGTGGCAAGTCGACTGATCCTGCTAGACCATTCGACCATTTTTTGTTGCAATTTTGAATCAACAGGTAATTTATTCCAAAGGGTACATTTACATGTGTTCATTATAAAACAATTATATAGATATATATATTGTTCATATAAGAAAATAAAAAAATATGCTTTATGTTATTACTTGACAGCATATAACTTAAAATCCCTTATAAATGTTTCACAAATTATTTAAATTTAAATTAGAATAAAATATTAATAATTTTTAATTTATAGTAAATATTATATAAACTTCGGTCATCCTCAAATGTAACATTCAACAGCTCGTGCATTTGAGATCCGTCCCTAAATGCTACACCCGGATTCAATTTAACATTACGTAAATGGGAAACAACATGACTTCCTTCCTCAACTGCTACATTAGATATAGTATTCTCAGTTAATACAATTAAATCTGTATTTATATAAACAAATCAAATCTGTCGTGTCTATTTCAATTGTTTTAACTGTGAACTTTTTATCTCAACAGTGTATGAATTTTAGTACATTATTAACAATAAATTTGTAACACACAGCGATCAACTGCAATTAATATTTTAAAACAATTTATACAAGTTAAATAAATTAATGTTTAATGTCTATACTTATCGATTCAACTTTAGAAAATAATTATTACTACATTTGTAGACTTATTATATGATATAAATATTATATATCAAATTTCTATCTATTTTAAAGCTGTGATAAATCTAGAAAAAATAATACATTTATTATATTCCACACAATCGCAGTGTTAAATAGTTATAATATTTTCAACATAATATAGATATAGTGCGAATTTCAGTACATATCCTATTTTCTGAGTATTTGTACGCATTAAGATAGCTATCCAAAATAAAGATGAAATCTCCTTTTCTTCTATGAACTGTCTCCGGAAACACTCAAATGACACATTCATTTCCTACTTCAACGTTTTTCTTCTTTTCTTCCTGAACTATACTCTTTGTCGAACAATATAAAATACAGCTTTTGAAGTACAATAAAAGTCCTTCCTGAAAAATATAATAACTGCACCTGAAGAAACTACTACTAACTACATTGACAATTCCATCAAAGCGCAAAATAAATTTATATATATATATATATATATATATCACTGGAGTTTTCTGAAAATGCTAATTGGATTTTATTATATATACAGTTAATACAATTTAGAATAAGTCGACACAAATTTTTGTATCTGTTAATAAAAATAAACTCCTAATAAATCAATGTTTATATATAATTAATATTAGTGCAAATATATACATATATATTTATTTTAAACAATGTAACGAATACCAATTTCTAGGAATATGATTACTTTTTTGTATACGAATTTACAATGTTTCCATGTATAAAATATCTTAATTCATTTTTATATTGATATAAAACAAATTGACAATATTAGATTTTATTAGCTTCCTACAAATGTTTATATTGGAATATTTTATTTTTTAACTAAACCAATTATTAAAACGTATTTTATTATGTATGACATGTAAAAAATTGTATGAATTCTCGAATTCAACGTTTTTTTAGAGGTACTAGTATCTACGAGTATAGGTTATTTGCTATAAACGGATCACATAGAAATAAGTAAAATAAATTTAGTATAAAATTGATTCGATCCACTTATACCTTTGCGTGGTCATATGTAAGATAAATAAATATTTTATCTTCAAAAAGAATCAAAATCAAGATAAACGTATTAAATCTTTAAAGTAAAGATTTGCTACACCTATTTTATTTAAGGTTTTGGAAAGTAAAGATTATACAAATATGTTAATTTCTCTTATAAACGTCTAAATTAATTTTAAATCTTTGTTAAAAAAAATTTAGGAATTAAATTTAAATTAAATAAAAAACTGTTTGTTTCATTCAAAGATTTTCTTATCGTGAAACATTGTAATGATTGTGTGATATATATGAGTGTGTATAAAACGTACTTAGCTTATCCCCAATAAGAAATAAAGAATTATGTTCTTATAATCTGATGGGACACACCTCCTGTATGAAAAAGATCGTACTCATCTATTTCGATTTATCGTTAGTATAAAAAAAGTATATAATTGTAAGCATATACTTTAATCCAGTCATTGATCTCAATTATATTCTAGGAAATGCATCTATTTATGTTCTATATAATACATACCAATCAAAATACATATCGTTGACAACTATAACTATGTCTATTCATTATGAATATAGTTATACATTGCAGGGTTATATATTTTAACAACATGTATTATGACCTCTCAACTATTATATATATATATATATATATTCCATGAGATGCAAACGAGGACGTGCATTATTTAAACCTTTTTACGAATTTAAAAATGGTTTTTGGCAAAAATTTGGTCAAAGGTCGTATGTCGGTATCGTATTCAGGGGGGAAGAGGGAGGGTTCAACTCCCTTTTATAAATTTAGTCAAAGATCAAGTACACGGCCCTAACGCCCCCAAAATCGTATTTTACAGATCTGTGTTCAAACACAGCATTAAACAGTTGGTACGTTTGAGAACCACCCCCAGACGCTATAACAATCGACTTTGATTTAGCATTGCGTAAATGAGAAACTAGATGACTTGAATGCAACGATAGGCACATTTATATAAATACTAAAGCGACAATTTATTAAAAATACTGATTTTTAAATTATATAGATAGACTTTTTCATATTATAGATTTTCGGATTTGGACCTCATATATATAATGATAATGATCATTTATATTTGAACTATAATTATTTGCTTTAAATTTGTCATTTATAGCAGATATACAAAGTTTATTACAACTAATAGACAAATTCCTCTAGGGTCCATCTGATATAACTGAATGTAAGTTGTACCAAAGTTAGGAACAACGTAAGTTTCTGACATTTCCAAAGCAGTGGAAATTAATTCGAATAAACTACCATAGAGAATTATAACAACACACCCTAACATATTGAATCAACTTATCCTTGACCAATTTCATTCTTATCCACTTTTAAACGCCATAAAAGCGTGTAACCACCAAATAGAATTTTTGAAATTTATTACGTAACAAAAAACAATTGCATAAAAATGTCTTCTTTTAAGATACTTTCGTCGAGTGACACTTTAAGTCACTTTCGAGAGATAATATTAAAAGTGATTTATTATACTTTATTATTATTGGACACTACATACGCCTTTTCATGAAACTGTCTGGATTTAAAACACTTCTTTTATTAGTGTAACTTTAACTTTAAACAATATTTTTTACTATTGCATCATAAATACAATAAAATTCTATACAAAAGAAATCATGTCGATTACTGCTGTCTGCATACAACAATGCATCTGTTTAAATATTAGAAAGTAAATTAAAGTGATATAATATCGTATTATTTAGATAAACAAAATCAATACACATACACACGGAGAAAAAAGTATAGCGTAAAATTACTATACTTTATGATAAAGCAGTCAAAAATGACAAGTATCTGCAGTTTTCCAGTATATTATATAATTGTTTAACGTTTTATTTGGTTAATTTGTCATT
>JABFQC010002301.1:0-16511 GCA_022817085.1 Psilanteris sp. ZL-2020
CCTTTGACCCGGTTTGGTGGCCGCATTATTCGTTCATCACAAACAAACGGCAATCAAATTAATGACGACGATTTGAAACACACGCCCAAACGCGCGACGGTATTTTGATAAACGCGCGACGAGAAATGTTTTGATTACCAAACGATGCCGAAGTCGTTCGTCATCGGCGTCCGAGGCAATCTTGCAGTGAAAATAAATAACGCCGATTGTTTTAATCCGTTTTTTTTATATACAAAATGACCGAGACACGAGAAAGGTTGTGCTGAAACAAAAACAAGAAACCAAAAGTACCAAATCCAAGGTCAAATTTGACAAAAAATCCTGGTCACTGTGCGACCCAAACAGACGCGTTCTCCAAAGGCTTTTCGCATGCGTAGATATATATATATATATACCCACACTCACACACATTTATATTTTGTTCGGATACAAAAAGCGAACAGAAAGTATTGAAACGCAATTAGAAGAAGAGGGAGACTGCATAAGGAAGTGAAGGAAATCAAACTGAAAGTCTAACAAGCTGTCGTTGAATGGTAAACACCGAGTGAAAAAGGAAAATGTCGGGGTATTAATTCGAGTCACTAAATATTCCATAGTTCTGCACAGAAACGTGTGCCAATTGACATACACGAGTCGTTTTCGTTAAAAGGCCGTCCCCAGTGTTAAATGCAAATGCGAGCAACGCAGTAGGGTTTGTGAAGTGCTTTCAATTACGGGTTCGCCTAACCGCAAGTTTTCCCAGAAGTTCTCTTAACGTTGTGTTTGATATCGAGTTGTAATTTTTTTTCTTTCTTTTTGCTTTTTCTCTCTCTTTTCTCTCTCTCTCTCTCTCTCTCTTTTCTCCTTCCCCGACGAACGAAAAGTAAACCGCGACGCCGCCACCCTCGCATCGAGCTGTCCGAAGACGCGAAATCGACTTCGAACTTCGCAGCCGTTTAATTGGCACTCGGACGAGTCGGCCGGGAAAAACGAACGGAACGTGACGCGAATAATTAACTTCTAATCCGACGCGCGGGTATTATGATACGTCGAAATAGAAAATTGTCTCGACGACAGACTCGAGTTACGCGGACTGTAATTAAGTATTGACGTGCGTGGGGAATTATGATTAAATGACGGTCGCGTGCATTAATTACCGGCGACGTTATTGCGGCAAAGAAAATTGCCGAGTGAAGCGCTCGGCGTTTCCGTTTTCTTGCTAACAAGACGCGAGGCAAAAGCGACGGCGCAAAAACGCGGACAAACGTGCCGCGGAAATTGCGATCGTTTGCCGATTCCAAGCGAGGCGTTAATTGGCGGGAAGAGAAATTTGATGTAGCAAAATGTCGCGGTTTATCGGCAATTTTTTTCGGCCGATTTTGGTGGTTAGTCGCGAGGTTAGGTTTAGGCTTTTTTGGGGCTAAATTTTGGGAAAAGGAGAGGTTTTTTCGGTTGAGAATTTGGTGGTTGTTAAGTAAATAAGTAAAGTTAGTTTTGTTAGTGAGTTGGGTGTTTAGTTGCGCAGTTGGTTTATTAGTAAAATATTGATAATGATAGTTGTTGCGGTTATTAATCGTTTAGTTAATTATTGTTTCGTCAGTTGGTGTTACCGTATTAGTTGAATTGTTTGTAAGTTAGTTTCCTTATCAAGGATTAGTTAATTAGTAATAAATATATTACTTATTAAAGAATTGGTCGACTCGACGAAGTAACTTTTTTTATAAGAATTTAATTATTTTTTTAATTACTTGGTTAGTAAATGAATTACTATCTTAAATTGTAATTAATTAATTAAATCAGTCCGTGCGTTAATCTTTTTATTATTATTATTATTTAGCAATATGAATTTACAAATTAACGTCGGTATATCTTTATTAATTACAAAGATGAAATTAGGTCTAATTTGTAAAAATTGGTCGAAAATTTCATCTTTATAATTATTATTTAGCAACGTATTTATTTAGTTTATTTCGTTAGGAAATTAGCGACATTTGTTAAATGTCTAAATGTTAGCGTAACGTATTATTATAATAACTTTATAAAAATCGTACTACTTACGATGCATCGAGGAGGGAAATAATAACAAATTATAATCGTTCTTATAAACAGCAAATGATTAACGACAGGAAAAGTTTGTTTAGGCATCAATTAAGTATTCTGTGGTACGTACGGAATGGGGTTATGTTGAACGAGATTAATCATTTAATAAACAAATTGTGCTTTAAAAAAAAAACGATTGAATGATGAAGAAAAAACTGTTGTACAAACACAACAAATAATTATACATAGTTATCTATAATTAACATTACAAACCTTTCTATGATTTGAATACGGTCAAATGTATATTATTAATAGTTATTTTTCATCATTAATGACACTATTGCAATTCATGTAATTTTATTTTATTTTATTGTTTGCCAGATTCTGTATAAAATATTTATTTAAATATTCATAATGCAAAGTTAAATTACGTTTTCAAAATAAGTGAAATTTTTATGTCAGTGGTTCAGATTTTATTACAATTAAAACGCAACGAACATTAGCGATTAAAAACTAATACTTTGCGAAGAATACTATATTTTTGTTAAACAAAGCTGGATAAGATCGAGTTGATAAGATGCGTCCTGATAATAGCATTGCCAGGTACTGCAATCAATATCATCCAAAAAAAAACTTCATTTCTCTTCCAACGAATAACATAGGAGAGATTGCAGTTCATCATTTATATTAAAAAATACAAAAATTTAACTGCAACGTAATCCTGGACAGAGACTGATTAAAAAATTACACAATGCATTTGTGAAATATTTTTATTCGAAGCTTCGTGCATGTAATAACCGTTACACCAAAAATTATTCCAATATTAAATTACAATTCTACTTGTATTCTACTGAAATAATAACAACATTTTACGTAAATTGAACTTAAACTATAATTTATACAAAGATGAAATTTACCCGTAAAAAATATGAACTAAAAAGTAATAAATGTATGCTAAAACTAAACGAAATTTAACTAACAATTATTTACGATTATAACAATGATACATGTACTAAAATTGAAATCAAAATACATCCTCGACGATAATAAACCAAAGGATCTTACATTTTTTCTAAAACGGAACTAAAATTTTACGAACTTATATAAAATTATACCTTCAATGACTAATCATAATCAATTAAATTAAAATATAAATACTAAAACATATGTATTAATCACAATCTAAAGAAGACTAACTAACAAAATTAAATTACCATTTCTTATTAAATTAAACTTCCCTAATAATCATCTATAATTATATAATTAGTACAATGCAATGAAAATCAAAATAGAATTTCACCAATAATAAGCTAAAAGAAACTAGATTCTAAATGAAACTTTAAAAAAACCAAATACAAAATTTCAATTAACAAAACTAAAATTAGTATTTCTTACTAAACCAAATTTAACTAATAATGCTTTATAATTATAACAATAACACATATATTAAAACTAAAATGAAAATCCAATCTTACCAACAATAAACCAAAAGATACTAAATTTGTACTAAAAATGGAAATAAAACTTTACAAACTAACATAAAATTATACCTTCGAAGACTAAATTTGAATCAACTGAAATTAAAATATAAATACAAAAATATATGTATAAAACACAACCTAAAGTTCAACTAACAAAACTAAATTAGCATTTCTTACTAAACTAAATAATCATAATTTAGTATTTTTTCTTACTTTACTAATAATCATCTATAACTATACCAATAACACATATATCAACATTAAAATCAAAATATAATCTTACTAACAATAAACCAGTAGATACTAAATTTTTACTAAAAGAAACTAAAACTTAAAAAACTACTATAAAAATATACCTCTAACGCATAAATTATAATTAACTGAATTTAATACATATCCACCTAAATATATATACTAAATACCTACTGAAAAACCTAAATACCAACTAACTACCAAAACTAAAATTACTATTTCCTGCTAACGACCCACTAAAATGCCCTAAAACCAATCCAAAGCGACACCTATACGATACCATTCATTTTAGCCTGACACCAAGCCAAACTCACGCTATAAAATAAACTAATTTCCAATCAATTCCCTAAATACTTAAAACGCGAATGTCAGCTCTTGTTTTTGTTTGTGTTCTCGAAGACAGACCTCCCTCGAGATAATGACGACTCTAACCAAAGGTGGGTGCGCGAACGCCGTCCGCCACCCCTTTCCTTTAACTCATTTTACAAGACAGGGCATCTGGTGGATAACCCCTACGGCGTTTCTGTGATATATGTTACGATTTAGGGACCAAACGTGTCGGGAGATCGAGAAAACCTGATTTCTCTTCTTGTTTCTCCTATGTTCTTCATCTTTCTCCGTCGTTTCCTTTTTCATCGTCACATACACCTCTCGCTCCTTCTCTCTCACGCCCGCGCGCCCTCGCTCGCGCTCTCTCTTATCCCCGTCTTTATTGCGCAAACCTGACGTTTATGGCGCCGAACGACCGTCATCGAAATTCAAAACTCTTTCCCATTTTATTAATTGGCGTCGTAATATACGGCACGCTCTAACGAATGTACAAATAACGACACTCATTTCATCGCAATCGAATATTAATACTTCGCGGCGGCCTTTTTTTTCCGGCCCGTTTTGACGCTCGTCAATGTAAATATACTTTCTTTGAATGCGCGCCGTAAATCTCGAAAACACGCACAATCAAATCACTCTTTCTCGTAACAGATCATCAAATCATCAAACCCATCCTTTTTGACGAAAAAATAAAATTCATTTTCGTACCGTTATTTACATCGAAATAATCGCGCTGGCAATTTTACGTCATTTCAATTGTGCCCCAATTGAAAACAAAATAAACCACCGTATCAACAAACGTAAACACCGACGATTACGACACCCAAGATCAATGATTCCTGTTCCTCAAAAAACTTCATCTTTCAACCTCATGCTGGTACTGGTACCAACGCTTTTCTACGAGTACCAATGCAATGACCTTGAAACCGTGTCGCCTTATTTACACTGATTGGAGAACCCACGACATCGAACGGGACACATTCCTACGTCTTATTACCTTACTCCCAACAAAAAACAAGACGACAAAATTAAAACGAAACTTTCCCCTCTCCCTTTAACCTAACCTCAAAATCCAATCTTCCCACGTTTCTCCGGGCCCTTTTGTTACAAGAACGATACGTTTTTTGGACATTTACGGGCTCTATAAATACGGCCTTTTCCCGTTGCGACGCGGAAATTCGCCCGAAACGTTTACAACCGGCGCGCCAGGGATTGGTCCAAAATGGCCCCGCAGCGTCGACTGGTGGCGCAACACGGTCCCTCATTTTGATCTTCTTCTTTTTCCAGCGAGGGTCCGCGCACAATAATGAAAAAACATTCCGTTAATAAGTGTATCGTTGGTTACGGTTTTGCGTGTAAGTTTTCGGACGATCCGATCACCGGCTGTGGCCAGAAACAGCGATCCCGGAGGTGGAAGGGACAAGGGTTGCGCATCGTGAGACGATCGTTGCAGACTGGTCGAACTAGCTTCGGGGTCGCTTTATCGCAAACAAATGGGTTACGCTCGTTCGGTGCCGTATTTCACCAAAATTTATTGTTTATTATTCCGCCGGGCGAATGATATAGGGCCGTGTTTGCCCGGAGTCGCGTTAATGTCGTTAATAGCCGCACCGGTTCTCGCAATGGCCATCCGAGCACCAGAACGCGCGCAGTCTAATATCGTCCATGTTGTCGATGCTTTGCGTCAAATTATGTCCCAATGATTTGCCGGAGTCGTTCGGTGAGCACCGCTCGCGATCGGGCAGTTCGTCAAAATGACCACTTTCGGAATCGTAATAAACGGCACCAAGGTCGTGTCAGTTTTTCAGCCAAATGGCCGAATTATGACCGGGGACGTTCCCGCTGGGCACACGCGTGCTTTATTTGTCGCGAATCGTGGGACTGCCGGTGTATTCGTGGTTAGTTACCATTTGTGACGTTTCTTTGTTACGCGCATAATGCAAGGGGGATTTGGAAATTGATACCAGGAACGTGGATGGTTCGAATGATAGAACCACGGGGGTAGTTGTTTGGTTGATTCGGGAGTGACTTTTTTGGGGTATTTTGTTACCGTTTGTCTCGTTATATGGTATTAATTAAAGGTATAATAAATGATCAGGAATGGGGGCCATTATTGTGGTAGGTCGAGAATTATTGTTTCGAACTTGATATTGAAATATCGGCAGTTATAGATTTCATTACCATTTTTACCATTTCGTTAAGCGTCGAAAAATACACAAAAGAATTGACGTCGAATCACGGATTATGTGTCATTCCTTAACTATAACGATAAATGCAACTCCTTCGTTCTCTCTAATATTACCATTCGTGGCCATTTGTGACGTTTCAACCGCGTCAATCATCCGTCGTTTTTCACTCGAAATCCAATCACCGTAATCCAAGATCATCCTATTAGCTTTCCTTAAACTTCAATCAACTTCGTCTTGACGTTTCCGTCGCATTTACCATTTTTACCTTTTTGAAAAATGCCCATATTCCACCGAACCCTCTCAGCGCATCCCAAATTCACCCGCGCGTTACGATTCATTCGTTTTTCTACGTAAATAAATTGGCAATCATTTGCAACCATTTTTCCAATTGCGTTTCATAATGCACCGTCAGAGGGCAGTGCTGTTCGTACAGTTCGCAATTTTCGGTGTTTCAAAAACACGAACAAAAAGCGCGCCTCGTCGATGATTGTGAATTCATCTTTTGTGTTATTTGCTGCACTCGAGTTTATCAGAAAAGTTATTCGCGCGTAGCAGCACGAATCAGAGGAATAAACCGTGCCATTTAAAATGCAACCTCGACTACATAATATCTCAAGTCTAATTCTAAGGTACGTGACTGCGCACATTTAAGCGCGAGGCAATCACATGCAGGTTTAATTAGACGTCAGCTCGGCCTCGACTGTTGCGCTCGGCTCAAAATCTTCGATGCCGCGCTGTCAATTGCGGCCCGCGCAATAGGAGGGAACGCACCTTATATCACGCCAATCAGCTAAGCCGCCGTGAACCTCACGCTAATACGTTATTAATATGACAAACTCGCAAATAAACAGTGCCGGCCTGCTTTGCCAATTTACCGAAATAGGTGCGATATTATGGATTTACCTTTTTTGCCATTTTTGCAGCACTGTCAAATCGCCAGACGAAATTTCGAACTTTTCAATTGAATGTCAATTGATATTGTACTGATATTATATATATGCTGTTAATGACATTATCTCGAACTTACGTGCCATTTTTGCCATTAATAATAACGACCATCCAATCAACAATTTTTTTTGTCTTTTGTTTGAGATTTGTTTTATCAACTATTTTTGTCCTTCGATTAGTTTGTAAATATTGGTTTATTTGTAAACGAACTTTTGTGGTTTGTTTTTGTTTACAAACAACATTTTTTATTTTATATTTACATACAAATATATGTATACATTCATTGTGCAATTCAAAATTACAATTAAACGAAATTCCGAATCGACACGCATTAATCGAGATACGTAATAATCAGCCTGCAAAAAAGGTAAAAAACGCAATCCCTGATGTAATAAAATTAAAGTTGATTGATATTTTCGTACTCTAATGCCCCCTTCGCATGTCCAAACTAATTCTGTCGCGATTATTATCGAAACATTTATCTTCGCTTTGTCAAACATTTCGCCCTAAAAACGATATTTTTTTCTTTTTTTTTTTTGCCAGTCCTCCACCAGCAATATCATTATCTCAAATGATTCTCGTCGAAATCAATTCCGACCCGGGCGTTAGCTGTTTTGCATTCGGAAAATTCGAAACATATAATTTATGACTTTTTCACGGCAACGAGATTAACAGTCCCTTTTTTTGTCGAAACAAAGTCTGCGGTTATTATTTTGTGATGCTTCCGAAAGAGAAAGTGACTTTTAACACCTTAATATCGTTGAAACGGTCTTAGTCATGTACACGCTTAGCGAGTAAATCTTTGTTTTACAACTTTTACAAATGAATCGGGAATGAGTTAATAAGTTTTCAATTCGCGATAGCAAAAAATACAAATAACGACGCTAAAACAATAAATACAAATAAAAAAAAAACATTTTGCTTCTCCCTACGTTTGTAAACAAACGCGTTTCGGTTCTCGTTTGTTGACAAACAAACTATGTTTCGAATGTTGGTAAACAATCGCATTACCGTTCTCGTATGTTTATAAACAAATATCATTTCCAGTGTTTGTAAACAAACAATTTTCAATGTCAACCCAACGAACAATATTGTTAACCAATAATAAAAATAATAACACGGAATCAAATTTTACAGGAATGTGAATGAAAATGAACTAAACGAGTGAAGAAGCACACGCGGACATCTTTTATCAATCAACGGTTTATTGAACCGTATCTTTGTTGGTTTAGGTGCACTTTATAGGTCTAATGCAATAAATTTCGCATTAAGAGTTTGGCGTTCGCTAAATTTTGAGAAGCTTAAGTTTAAGTTCGGAGAAGTATTTTTGCGCAGACGCGGTTATTTTGTGTCAAGAAAAACGATCGATCCGCGGTCATTGGTTGTTTATTTATATATACTTTATCAGGTTTCACTGAACGTGGTTTTTGAGGTCAAATTAAATGCCAGGTTTGATTCTAATATTTCTCTTTATTAATTCTAGTTGAACTCGATGTACATAAAGCGACAAGTTTTTCGTCTTTGTGTGTACATATTGAGACCACATACGGATTCGAAAATCAGATAAGAAAATTATCAAACACTTTGCGTACGGGCCAGACATTTAAACAAACTCAAAAGAAAGAAACGAATAAGTCTGTGACACTTTAAAACACTTTGCCTGATTAATTATATCTTATGAATATTAAGATGACAACATGTTAATAAATTTTATATGCAACGTTAATTAATTATACAATAATCGGCACAAGTTTTTATGTAATTATCAACATTCGCTTTGATGCGATAGATTATAATATCGCGGATTCGAGAGTGATGTTTTAATACAAAGTAATTTTTTTATTTTATATAATTTTTTAATTTATTTAGATTAATTTTAATTGATTATTTTTTTCTTTTGTTGTAATATAAAAAATAAGCATAAAGAGAACAAATAATAAAAATTATTAAATAGTATGGATTTTTGTATTTTATATTTATTTTTCAATGCAAAAAAAATTATAAAAAACCCTTTTTAGTTTACTTCTTGATTGATTTTTATAACATTTTTATTAGTTAATAAAAATAGCATGTATTGGTGTATTTGTTTCGCGCCTTTATCAATATGTAAACAAGTACGACTATTATCAAATTCTTTTTCTATTTTTTTCTATCTTTCGCGAAATTCACAGCACGCTCCAACCGAAGAAGACCATCTAGAACTATGTTTGTTTGCAATACACACACTAAGTGGAAATAAAAGTGAATTATTACAACCATTTTATGACCATTCTTACCACTTCGAATTCGAGAAATACGACGAAACGCGCGTCACATGCAAAAATTCATTTTCCACTTTTCCAGTGGTTTAACTTTAATTAGTTAATACTAAAATTAATAAAAAAGTTTAAATGATTATTTGTTTTGCGAAGTCGAAGATTAGTTTTTAATTCAAAATATAATCAATGTCATTTATCTTGATAGAGAATTACATGATAAGTTTTTGAAAAGAAAATGAAAAGACGGAAAAATGGAACTTGAATTTATTTCGTTTTTTTTTTAATTTTTTTCTCATTTTTTTAACGTTAAAATCCATCTTTTCGTTCGTTCCAAAATACACGCTACTTTACAGCTGCTAAATAATTAGTCTATGCTGACCCGTGTGAAGTCGCCGTCTCGCTAATCGCCATCCGAAATTCCTTTCGATCCTCGAGACCAACAGAATATATTATCGTGATGACCCCAACTTGTGACGTAATCTCGAAACGAAATTTTTTCAAGCGAAAATGCGCAAAAGGGTGTGACGGATTTACGATTTCAATAGTCCTAAAACCTAAATTAACTTTTGCGATATCGCATGAAATCGCGTTGATTATCTGGTCCTGAATATTTATCTGGTCCGTTTATTTATATTATAATTGCGTTCGGTGATTCTCTAAAAATAATTTAAATTTTAATTTTGCATTTCGTCATTCAATGTAGATTTCATACATTTAATTTCATGATTTGTTTTTATACTTCAATTTCATTCATTTTCATTTTATAAATGACAAAAGTTAAAAGTTTATATTTCTATATTTACAGTTCATTATAATATCATTTTTTTTAATTCCATTTATGAATTTCAATTCATAAATTCTGTTCTATAATTTAATTATATTAATTTCATTTACAGTTTGCATTTTTAATTTTCACGTGAACCTTTTTTTCCAATGACAATCTCATTAATGTTCTTTTTTAAAAAAACTCAATATTTGTATTGTTCACATTTCTATTTATTAATTTCAATTTTTTCCCAATATATCTTCTTTTTCATATTTCTAATTTCATTCATTTAATTTTTCATTCCTAAATTTAATTTCCTTTGCAATTTCAATTTAATTAATTTTATATATGCCTTTGAATAGTTTTGTATATTCTATATATATATTCTTTATCTTTTTCTTCTTAATTTTATTTCATTTCAAAATGATTATTTAACTTTAAATTTTCTTATCGTCGGTTAAAATTACATTACTTGCAGTTAATTTATTCGCGTTTGAGCGCAAAAAAGTATCCGACGTATGCGCGTAAAACTTTAACTTTAAATTGTAAAAAAAGGCTTCACAAACAACAAAAATGGCAGAATAAATGCGCCGGAGACAAAATTACTTGTGAATGCGTTCATTGTGAGTCGCATTCGTATTCCGCTAATCGTCGAGCCAGCACGCGGACGTGGAAAAGTATTTAGCGAGACCGCCGATGCATTTACAGCTTTGAGAAATCGCGTTCAGTTAGCGCGAAGCTAATGGTGGGATAATATTGACACACGAGCGAGCGAAGTCCGGCTACTGCCAATTTCGAGTCTTTGTCGCGGCTCGCATCGAGACGTTTTTTCGTCGGATGAAAGAAAGAAGACGAAAAACAAATGTTTCGCCATTTTTTGGAGCTGCGAGTGCTGTGCAGAAAATTCTATTAAAACCTATAAACAATCAATGGTTTCGATTTAATTAGTGGAACTAACAAAAGAAATTTAATTACTTTTACTATATCATGAACTGTAGTTAGTACATTTCATGATACATAACCTCAAAATATGACTAATTTAATATGTAGTTTTATTTAAACCTTGGGTTTTTTTTAATTTTTACACATTGGAATAATTTTTTGTTACATATTTACAAAAATGTAAATTAAATTAAATATAATAAAAATAAATATAACATATAAATATAATACATATATAATAAGAAATACAATTATATATATAATAAATACTAACTAATAAACGATACATTCAATAACCATATACACTGAAAAAAATTATATTACAAATTTGACCAGATTAGATATTAAAGGAAGAGGAAAAGTAAATATCATGGTAGTTACCAATTATTTGGTAATATTTGACATATTTTTGGAATTTTCTGATCGTAATTTATCATATTATTTACATTTTTATCTATTTTTACTAGTTTGGTAAAATTTGTAAGATTATTTTTTTTCAGTGTACGTGTATACATACATGAAAATGACTCTCATAAATTATTGCATAAATAAATAAATATATAAATAAATATGCCATATCACGAAAAAGATACAGTTATATAATCAGAACATCATCATCCATTCTCATATATATATTTATAGACATCCGTATTACATATAAATATACTCGAATATTTTACTTATACATTTACCAGTGATACAACATAGTAGATTCAGAAAAATATAACTACAGATTTAATAATTATTCATACATTTACATAAACTGATGTTATTAAAGATATAATTCATGATTATATATAAACTGTTTAGTTAATTCTATAAAATGTTCATGGATTTGACATTTCCACGTACATTCTACATGAAATCTACGTAAATTCGCCATTTACTTCACATGAAAATAAATTGATACCTATTTTCCACTTCATTTTTACGTGAAATATACGTACACGTTCTATCGCAAAGTAAACCCAACGTACAAGTCATATTATTTCTACACAAAATCTACGTACATTCTACATCAAATCCACGTAGATTGCATCAACATTCCTACGTTTATTCCACGTAATATGAATATGTATTCTACATTTCCACACATATCCATCTGAAATCTACTCGATTTCCTCATTTCAACCAACATTCTACTCGCCTTCTACATGAATTCCACATTTCAACATCTATTTCATCCGAATCTCATATTTTCACGTAAAACTAACATGCATCAATTGTTTATCCACATAAATTACTACTCTTACACACAATCAGACCTCTATTTTATTTCAAACTTGATTCACATACTACATTTCTTTCCACATTGTTTCCCCCTATTACTTTCCTTTTCATCCATCTACTGATTAAACATACTGAATAAAGACACCAACAGCATTGTCATTCATAACTTAAAACATTTAGATTCTCAGTATGTGGAACTTTCAGAGTCGACGTTGCGCAATTGCCGAATTTGCGTGAAAAACGAATCTTCAGGGAAGTATCAAATGTTGCTTCCCTCTTTCTTTGCCCCCCCCCATCCGCCCCGCCCGCTTGATACGTGTTTGGAAATTTTCATCGCATTACGGTCTTGTAATTATCATGCAAATTTCGCATGTCACCTGAGACACCCGTGTGCCAGGCACACGTTCGGCTCGCGTTTGGGCGCGATCGTGACGTGTCTTGCACGCCTGCTTTAATCGAAGAATGGTTTTTCGCGTAACGGTGCCTGGTGCAGGCGTCGAAGACCGGGCTCATTGTCGGACGACAATGCCCCGTGGCAATTAATTAACGCGCGTCAATTTCCGCGACGCGGTGCCGCAAACTTGACCGATTATCGCAGCCCGATTACGGAAGGAATCGAAAAATTCGATAAATCATCCGGCCGTAAATAATTGCCTATGAATCCTACATGTTGCCGCGTTTATTACACCGCGTTGCGGGAGCTATCAATCTTTGTACGCCAACTTTTTCGTTCCAGAAAGGAGTGTTTACGATAAAAAGAGAGTAGATAAAAAAGGAAGGCAAAAGGATATAAAGAATGATCGATGATCATAATAGCGCGTTAATGATAATTCCAAGGTGATTTTAGGTGAATTGGCGTTTCTACGCGAGGCTGATTTCGTGGACATCGATATGGGAATCGGATGCTGTCGGTATGTGGGGAAGTGCAATAACAGACGGAATCGTTATTAAGTAACGTGCACGTATGGGTGTAATTGATTAAACGTACGTTAATGTGTGTAATAATTTATGGTTATGAGTAATGCTGGGTTGGTGTCGATTGCGTATGGTTGAACTTATTATACCTAATGTGGTTGTAAAAGTTTTGTGGTATATTTAGGGAATTCCATAGTTACACGTAAGACTAGCGTAGAATGTACGTAGATTTTATGCTGTTAGGTAAATTCTACATAGAATGAACAGAAAACATTTTTCCATTTTTCTATAAATATATGTAGAGTAGATGATTCCATGTTTGATCTACAGAACATCTACATTGGATTCACTATTTCTTTTTTATATACACTGAGAAAAAAGTTGCTATAATTTTTATTATACTGTATTATAATGTGGGGACAAACGCTTTCATTTTAAAATTATTATAATACAGTATAATAATACTATGCGCAGTAAACTACGGCGCAATCATATAATGATGCGCCAAGGTATTTCTGCGCATTTCTGCGCAGATTATTATCATACTGTATTATAATAATTTTAAAATGAAAGCGTTTGTCCCCACATTATAATACAGTATAATAAAAATTATATTAACTTTTTTCTCAGTGTATAATAACATACGTATATATATGGAATAAGTTTTTTTTTACTGAAAATTATACAGCATTTTCTAATACTTTGACACGAGTTATTAACTTGGAATGTTTGTGTTTTTGTAACAGTCCGGGGCAGTCAAAAAAGTCGCGACAATCATCAGTAGTCTATGTAACAATAATTATCCAAGGTTCTTACTATATGTTACTTTACATAAAGTTCCAGTGTTATTTAATCTAGAAGTGCTAGTTTGTAGACTAAATTGTTGTATTTTGCTAAAATATTAGGAAACAAATTAAATGCAATTTCATATTTTGATTTATATATTTATATATCTAATGGAAGCTTTAAGGACGAACGGCTATTTTATTTACCATTTACGCAATGTTATTGTTTTGGTCCGTTGTAGTTTCGGGGATCATCCGCAAAACGATATATATATAAATGAACTTTTAGGGACACGTCAGTAAAATACGATGCTGGGCCCCTCTATAGGACCTCGTGTCTTGGGCTTGACTAAATTTTTAAAAGAGGGGGGTTTAAAGGGGCGCGGTCCCCCGCATCCCTTTGTGAGGGTGGCAGAAGGCCGCCCGAATGCTCCGCCATATTTGCTCTGCCAAAACAATTTTACACACCCTTAACTAAAAGGTGCCCAAAAAGTAGGTATACACTACTAAAAAACACTACACTTTCGCTCTACAACTCATATTAAAAATTCCATACCAACTATTTTCAATGTTTTTTAATATTAAGATTAGTATTTTATTTCAAAATGGTCGGCAGTTATTTACATTCAGAATTGGTTGTCATCAAAGGCATACCAATCTTAAAAAATACAAAAATAATCACGTAACTGCACTCATTTAAAAACGAGCACGAATAATGCGTTAATTAACCATTATAACTGACAAATAATTATTTTTTAACTTCTTTTACGTGATATTTTAAGACCTTTTTTATTGTATGCAACACTTTTAACATATTTTGTGATATATTTTAACACAAACCATGTTAAAAATTATCATTTTTAAGTAGTTATCGATTAATGTTATTCACGATAATTTCTACTATGACATTGAAAGAAAATGGACAGTTGTATTAACAATCCGCACTATACAGTATGGACTGTAAAAATTATAAATCTGTAAGAGTAATAAGTCTTTAAAAATAAAAAAAAGTTTAGACTATTGCTACGACATGCAAAATGATTTAGTTTTAATTTTTACAAAATAACATTAATTAGTAAAATAAACAAAGTAGGGTGTCGCCAAAATGATGGATGGATATGCATAAAATATATGTATATATATATAATTAGTTTTTATTTTTATTATATAATTTTATAATATACAAGATATTTTATATTTTAATATAATACTTTCTTTTGACACAGATATACTGTATGATAAAAAAAGACGAATCATACATATATTGCATATATAAATAAAATTATAAAATTAATATAAAAAGAATTTGAGATTGGAATTGATATATCAAAACACTTGCTAACTGCGGTGTAGTTTCTTATATATAAATTTACTGACTTATTACATAGTAGAAAGTTTCATAATTTCATTATCAAATTTATGTGAATAAAGAAATATATACGAATACATGTTATGATATTGTATTGTACGATGTAATAGAAACATAAGTAAAACAAAATTTTAGCATAGTTTATCTACTACCCACGTAGAAAAAAATAAACGGACCAAGCTTGGCCCAGAGTTGACGAAGATTGGTCGATTTATGGCAACCGATGTTGGTCAATCTCTGGAATGAAACGCCAATTTACTCTGGCGCAACCTTGGCACTAATCTTGGGTTGAATTCTGGCCCAAGCTTGGGCCAAGTTTGGGTAAAATGAAGTAAAAATAAAAAAATTAATAAAAAATTAATTTACATAAACACATACATTTTCTACATATCTCATTAATATATTTTTATATGTTAAATATTTTTCACAACATAATTTATTAAACTTTTAAAGAACGATCACCTATCCGTTTAATATCTATGATAAACACTGCTTAACCTCATTTTGTTAGTCCACTGCTGCTATACCTATATCCATATGGTCGATATATTCTAAGTTGAATTTTATTAGTAGTCTAGTAGATATCCCACGTAGAAAAAAATAAACGGTCCAAGCTTGGCCCACAGCTGGTCAAAGACTGGGTTAAACTTTCTTTATTTTGAAAGATTGGCCCAATCTTGTACCAAGCCAGCGCCAATGTTTGGCTCTTCCTCGGTGATGCCATAATAAACATTATCTACGGTCCATGTGGAAATCAACGATCGGCTCAATACCGAACCAACACCGAGGGTTCTTAGCCGACCGTCGTCTAAATGTTGGGATGTTAACGATGTTCGACATAAATCCGACGCTCAATTTATATATTCAGCTAACATTTTGTTTAATTTCAGTATATCTGTTATTTTCTTGTTGCTTAAAAACTTGTTCCTTTTTTTATATATTCATGTAACATATGTTTTTCAACTATTCGTTGATTTTTATGACCATGAGGAACATAATTAAGTAAATTACTCGATTATTACTGTTT
>JABFQC010002302.1:0-16506 GCA_022817085.1 Psilanteris sp. ZL-2020
ACAATATTACTTTATTATTTCAATTATTTATTAATTGGTTCATATAAAAATAATAGTTCTGTTAACAAATACATTCAACTAGGAAATATAATTGTTGTTACTATTTTTTTTTCTGTCAGTGTACGTTTATTTTGAAATAATGTAAGAAACGTTGCGATTTTTGCTCGAAAGCTGCGGGTCAAGTGTCACGTGCAAATTACGTACATCATTTTGTAAACAGTGCGTGGTATTTAGAATTGTTTCTTCTCTTTAATCGTTGTTATTTATCGACGTGCTTTTTCGCTTTTCCACGCGCAACGCTCAGCATTGTATGATAAATTTGATATTTACTTTTATTATTTTTGCCCGGTGCGATTTTTTTATCGATTAAATTTATTTACGCGCGTGGTAATATTTATCGCAATAGGAAGCGCGCCGCGGTATTTTTCTTGGCGCGTTTTTATATTTGATTAATGAACGAATCGTTGAATAATGATTAGATGCTTTATGATCTTTAACTCAATTGTATATAAGGCGAATTAAAACCAATGATTAATTGAACCACCTGAAGTTGATATGTATAGTTTAAACTTTATTTCCCGTTGCTTCGTTTTGCCATCATTTTATAACTCGATTAGAAATATTTACGTTTTTGCGTTTGCATGTAGATTATATATATATATATATATATATGTTTATATGCTGGGAAGCAGGTTATGTAAAGTTAATATAATATAAGATTTTTACGTCGAACGCGAAAAAGTTTATTAAGTGGTATTATATGTATTCTTTCTGTTCCACGCGCGCAGTGAAATAAAATAAATTAATCATTGGTGCGCTGTACGCGGTACTGATGGGTATAACTTTTTATTTATCGACTATTCACGATTTTTGATATCAAATGTAACGCGAAATAAAAGTCAAGAGTAATCATCGTAATTCAATTTGTTTTCAACTTTCTACTTTATTTCTAAGCGTATTGGGGAAAAGGTTGAAATTTCATTGTTCAGTTGCATGTCTTTGATGATGTTTAATACAAGATAGAAAGCTAAATTAATAAAATAACAGTTTCCTGTAACACACAAAATTTACTACTGGAAAATCTTATGTAATCTTGAAATAATTGATTATACGTTACGGACTTCGCTTGGATACAAGTTTGATTCCGAGATCCTTTTTTTTTCTCTCTCAATTTTGAGAACAAGTGATAAAAATATTCGAAGTAAATGTTCATATTGCTGTTAACTTTTTATGAAACTGCAATTTGAGAGAGCTTGCTATATTGCAGCGTCATTGCAATGTATTTTAATGTATCTTTGAGTGTATTGCAATGTAGTAAAACTTGTGCACAATAAACATATATTTGTTTGTTATAATTACACGAAATATCTTTATTTACAGTTGTTGCAAAATAATTAATTACCTTGGGGCATAAAATTTACTTTATGCCATCAATGCAAATAACAGAAATTATATTATTTAACATTTTACAGTTGATAAATGCTGTAATAAAATATGGTTTAATTGTGATAAATTGGTTCTTGAAAGTGTGTATTTCTTAATAAAGTGAATATAAAAAATGAATGACTACAGACATCAAAATAATTTGCAGGTTTCTTAGCAGTGGTTTTACATAATCTGAAATTCAGCTTCGAAACGGATAGTTCGCTTAATCCAAAGAAAAGTTTAATATCACGAAGAGCAATCGATGGAACGAGGGGAAGGTGAGATAATTTGATTAAAAAGCTCTCATTCAATGTAAATATGCACTTTATAATAATTAATATTAATAACGAATGATTGTACTTTGACAGGAAATATTATGATCCAGTTGAAGATGGATTTTTCGATGACTATAGTTTCGACGGAGGACAGTACGATGCGAATCAAGACAGTCTAGGTGAGTTCATGAAAATAAGTAAGATTTGTGTGTTTTAAATCATCATTTTGTATCGATTTTCGAAACAAATGCTTGCTTTATTAAAATTCCGTACAATATATTTACGTCACATCATATTACTATAAATATTAAATACATTAGAGGTAATATCAACGTATTATGTTTAATTTAGAAGTAATGAGTAATATATATATATATAATTATACGATAGTTTTTTTTAATTTAATTGACTGGATAAATAAGTAATAAATTTATTAAAAAAACGATTTTAATTGAATAAATCTTTGAGTAAGAATAAGCTTTCATTCCTCCGCCTACCAAACTGATAGAATAAATGATGTATGTACAATGTCACGTACAAGATTCGAAAACAAGAGATAATTTAAGCTTTACCTAGTTTCACCACGTTTTTTATTTAAATATCGGCCCATAATTTGTTGCATTTAAAAATGAATTTTTTTCTTCTGTATTTATCATGCAAATTTATCAGCTTTCATAAACATAGCCACCATACTCCTTATTCGCTTCATTTAATAAAGTTTTGTTAATCGTTATATATACAACAATTTGAGTCTTATGTAATATATATTTACTATAATTTAATTTTTAAGTTAATTAAATTTAATTATGTAATTATTAATGTTTATTAATATAAATAAGTACGTTCATTAATTAAATACAATCTAAGTTTTTGTCAGTATAATAAATTAAGTTCAATTGATTATTATTATAATTTTATGTGGGTATCATGTTATAAGTTAATGATTAAATAATAATTATAACGGTATAAATTATATATAGTATGATAAAATACGAAATTAAACGGAATTTCAAAGACAATACTAATATTTAAATTAATAACTATTTGCATATTTATTATTATTATTAATTATGTGTATATCATATTTTTCGTGAAAAAGTAAATAAATTGTGTCATATAATATGTATATTTTCCTATGGGTGTACACATTTAAAATGAGAATTTTAGAAATAAATAGTACTAAAATTAAGTTATATATGACGATATATTTTAATATCATTAAAATAAACACTGTAAAAAACATACAATAAATGTCTAATTAAAAGCATAAACGTAAATATAAGAACATTTGTAATCTTTCTTAAATACTTATATGAATATCATTAATTGAATTAAACAAATTGAAATTATTCGCTATACTTATAAGACGACTAAATAATAACTTAACCATATCTAGTGTTATTCATGTATATACATTTTTTTTACACATTACAATTTGTGATTCAACATCTTATTACAATCAACTTGTTGTTTACACGTAACGTCATGGAATAAATAATTGAATTAATTAATAACAATTTCATTCATTCATAAAACGCGCTATACATTTGTGTGTAAATGTGACTAATAAAATTTACTAAACGACAACACCAACGCGCATCTAGTTCCTATGTGTTCGCGTCAAAATTTACAGATTTAGAGGACATTAGAAGAAATGTTCCAGGCGAGCCAGGGGTTGACTATCCTGCATACCAAAGGTTACCACAGACTTCATTTTCCTGTGAAGGTCGCGTTCGCGGTAAGAACTTAAGTTTTATTACGTAGCAATATGATTAAATGCTTAATTATATTTTACGATATATAATATGCACGCAGCGCATCAATATTATGTTGTCTAATTCATCACATATTGCACAAGCGTCGGATCAGAACCAGACGAATATTATTATTTTTGTACAAATATTTACTTGTCGTTGCACAATTTATTTTTCTGACCTCGGTAAACCTTGAAAGTTGAAATCCGACTCGTCGATTAACAATTTGGCAGTCACGTGAGTCAATTTTGGCGAAGGAAATTTCGGGGGAATTCGTATCGTCGGTTCGCCGCTTGATTTTAGTCACCTTTAGTATCGAGGTCAAGGATGACGCTAACAACTATCATGACACGTATATCGGTGTGGCTACAGAATCGGCCGTCTGCATTTTCTCTGCTTTCGCAATAGGTCAGCGCTCTTCTTCTCAGAGTGTTTCGATTCATCTTCGATCATATATATGTATATTCACAATAAGAACGTTAGGCTGCCCTTAATGCGAAGATTCGCTGTAATAATGATACGTATAGAGCTATGCAATTATTGGTGATCACAAGTACGATTTTTATAAACGAAGGTCGTTCTTTTTCTAAAACTTGAGTACAGAAGTTGCAAGGATGTGAGAAAAATTGTGGATTGTGCATGCAAGTAGGTTATGTCGAGATCCTGTTTGGTTGACATTTATATGAAATTGTTTATAATTATTGATATTTTTTAATTGAGATGGATGGCGGAATATATGAACAACGGTGCTCTTTCAGATTGCTAATTCAGTTTCATAATTGATGTCCGACCGTTTTTTTTAATTCGGTTTTGATTGTACTGTAATTTTATTTACTGTAACAACGTTACGATTGAATGAATTAGCCGATTGTTTCTTATGACCTGTATAATTTTCTATATTGATGCATTATATTAACAGTAATAATTATTTTATTTAACTATTCTTATGATTAACTTTGCATATTTATTTGCATATTTAATATATAATATGATTAAATATATAATAATAATAAATTTAGTATGATTGAATGACATTTATTTTACAATTAAGTAAGAAGTGTAAATCTAAGATATAAATGCAAATAACTATTTCATACAATATTAAAATTCAAATATATTATGTTTTGTGTGGTAATTGAAACTATATTAATATATAAAGGTTGATATGAGCTTTAATAGTTTTTTTATTTGGTCAAAAATTAAATTACCTGTCGATACATTTTATTTGGATAAGACCTAAGTAAAAATGAATTTGACTTTAAAAATAAAAAAATCCTACACCATGATGCAACCAAAATAAAAATTATCTCTATCAACGCTTAAGGTGTAATATCAAAAGTGAACAAAAACGTCGGAAGAATTATTATCCAAGGCGATGTATTGGCCGTGTTGCATAACGAAATGCTGCTTTTTGAATCGCGTACAATTCCTTAATTCATAAATGCAACGAATGCGTCTGACTGCTTCTAATAATCGCACGAATAAACAGGTAATAACACGAGATCAAGCCTCGATGTTATTATAAAGAATGCTGGGTGGCATTCAATTGCAGAGACTACAATAGGATCGCGAAGAACAGAATATCAAGTCACGAATCCGACCTATGAATCCAGCTCGCGTTTGTAAGTCGTATTTTACAAAACCGCGAAACTAAGTGTACAAGTTTCGAAGTAAAGATGCAAATTTTGGTTGAGTCATGCGTATCGCTCATCGATTCGTATTTCCGAATTCAGATTTGCTTTTAAAGTAACATTGACGTAACGGGCATTATATGTTATTATGTGAAAACTATTGAGAAATGCAAAGTAATGTTTCTTCCTACTGAAATACTTGAGTAAAATTTATTGGAACGTTTGAAAGCATTCCTAAATTGGATCTATGTTTTTAGACACGCAAAAATATCTGGTATTTTAATGGTACAGATAAAGCACCGTTTTTGACAGAAATTAATAATTGCAAAAAATGTCTTAAAGGTGTCTGAAATGCTTTATGTATGAACAACTTCATTTCGTGGCTGCCAAATCGTAATATATTTTTCTACGTTATGCTTCGAAAAAACGAGATTATTGTATAAGAATGACAGATTAGATTGTAATTTGTGCTGTAGGTTACTATGCAGATGAGGAAGCGGGTTGCCAATTGTTCCACGTTTGTGACGACATTCTGGTCTCGTCGTTTCTTTGTCCAGTGGGCTCAATATTCAGTCAGAAATTGCTCACATGCGACTGGTGGAACAAAGTCGATTGCTCCTTGACGCGCAAGTTCTACGAAGCGAACCGGCATATTTACGACCAGGACGACGATGAGATGTTGCGCAAGGCTTACGCCATGACGAGCCTTAGGGTCGGAAGCTATGAGCGAAAGGACCGAGGCAGAGACCGCAATCTGGTCACCTTTGTGACGGTTGAGCGCAATGAAAACGACTTGCCGAATGGCTACGATGATATCCTGGTAGACCCTGATTATCGGAGCTACGCTGCCAACGCCGACTACCGGAACGATCCTGCCGACCCCTATCACGGACACGTTCTCTACTCGCAAGATTACCGCACAAAATCGCCAAAGATTTATCAAGATTCACCTATTGTTAGAATACACAAGATTACGGATGATCATCGCACCGCTTATGAACATCAATCACAGGTAAAGGTAGTTTCCTGGTTCTTGAGTTAAACATTAAGATGAAAGTTTGAGGATTGAAGATCGAAGGTAATGGTCTGCGAGAAGATGCGCAAGTGGCTTTAGTAGTAATGTTGTGTTTGAGTGATGGGAACATTTCACCTTTGTGTTAAACATCACTTTGCCTCGGGATATCGTAATTTATTATTGCGTCCTTTTTGCTTAGAAATGGATCCGTTTATGCGCTTTTTATTCTGAATAATTGGTAAATCATTTCTAGTGTAACGAATTTATGATAATTGCATTTAAGTGAATTAACGTTTTGATGTATTAAAGGGTTTTGACATATATCACATTCAAAAAATTTACTTCCAAAATAAGAAAAGTAAACGATCGACTTAGAGATAGTAATCTATGGTATAATAAATGTCCTTAAACTTGACACGATAATAACAAGACAGTTTCGAGCTTTTGTATTTTTAAATAGTTTGTTTTGAAATTGTCATTAATTTATTTTTAATAAATTTTTATTTACATTTTGTGTAAAATTAATCATATTATTTTTAAATATTTAACATATATAATTATATTGAAACATAAAGAAATGATTTAATTTAAATTCATGGATTAACTAAACAATTACAAACATTTAAAATAATCTAATGCATTGTTGTATAAATATATTGCTGTCTTGCAGGTACGAGACAAACATCAAAATGCTTATCATCGGCCCATAAACGAGTTTGAGAATGAATTTCAACCTTCGTATGCACCCACTGTGCCAACTGTCACGACAACCACACGAAGATATTACTCTCCAACAGTACCGACAATGTACAGATCCACTACTCCATCGTACAGCAAACGTGACCAATCGTCTCCGAGCACTCATCGTCGTTACACCCACCGCGATGAGTCACAAATTTTGCCAACAGTACCTACTATCTTCTTCAAAGACAATAGATATTTCCCGACACCAAACACAATTGGACAAGTCCGCAATGTAGACGTAACTAATTATAGTCAAAAACGGGAGGACAGAAATGATGATTATGGTCAAGAATTCGGCGAGGATATGGAAGTTCGAGAAAGTATTGGCTTAGCGCAGTCTAAAGATGAGAGATCAAAGGATAATGTGGAAAAAACGCAGGACGTTACAGATAATGATAAAAAAGAGAACATTACTAATATTCTTATGAATGAAAAAAGAGAGAATGCGAGTAAAGTTGCTGAGGTAAAGGTTGATAAAATACAAATTTCGTCATTGGAACAAAAACCTGCAATTTTAAATAATGAGGACCATCAACAGCAGAGTACGACAGATCACGTATCTACGTTGCCACCTCCAACCACTTTGCATAGTGACATAGTAGTACAGTATCATGGTACCAGAGGAGTGAAAGTATTGGCAAATAATCCAGTAATATCTACTGACAGACCAAAATTGACGACTACTGAGCGTCAGTTAACAACAACTTTTATGGACTCCGTGGACTTGGATGCTTCGCAATCATCGAGTACATCAAAAGCTACTATTACGTTCAAGCCCAGCGCAGATTCCATTTCCCAGCCAGCTAAAATATTAGAGCCTCCAGAAACAGATCAAGGTTTCCGAATCAAAGTTCCAGAACGTTTGCATTCTGATCGATCATTATCTACTCTTAAATCTAGCCAGTCGTCTGAATTTTCTACGATTGAATACAATCCGCATACATCGCCTAGTCGGACTTCTATTGGACTTTTTGATAAGCATGAAAATTCATCAGATACTGAAAGCAATTATTTTGGGAAATTTACTACACCCGCCACTTTGCCAGTGTCTCATCTGCCAACCATTAATATTCCAGCAACTGAAGTAATTCCTCCTTTCACTCATTTATTTGCTGGAGGACATTACGGGACTTATCCCTCAGTGGATTTTGACGAAGATACTACTGTCATTGACGAGAACCAGTATTATTATGAAACCGTAACTAACTCGTCAGAAATAGTTAATGAAACACTTTCTGTTTTACCAATAGATGACGGTTCTAAATTTAAAACTAAATCATCATTAACTGAACTAGAACCACCGGTTTATAATCATAAGGATGACTTTGATGATCATGTAACTACTAACAAATCTGTCACAAATGATGAAGAGATCACTGAAATAAGTGTAGTTAAATCAATGCACATGGCCACCAATAATACACCTATTTATATCTCAAGACAAAGTCACGAGGAAGCTTCATTTGATCAAAATAAGGGACATTCTGAAATTGAAGCTGTACAATCTACAGATAAAAGTCCAGATCATGATATATCAATTAAAGATTACGAAGAAAGTTATAAATCTGAAGATTATACTCAAGAAACGAGCTTTTCCAGCTTAACTGATGATACGGAATCTATTCCGGAATTCGATTTATCTCATCGGGTTTTGAATTTATTCCAAATCATGGCTGAATTGGCTAAAACAAATCGATTTCCTAGGCCCTTTACTCATAATGAACCGTTAAATATTAACGTCATGAGTACTACCACTGCTCCTGATCAACATTCGCATATTAATCATTTTGCTAGAAATAATTCTAAATTTAGAGATCAAGCTTTAAGACGACAAGATGAGGAATTCGATTATCCAGTTTACAAAGGAGAACAAAATTCTGAAGATGTTAATAAAATGACTACTACTACTCCTTTTTTCAATCCTGCAGTAGCTGACGACAGATTTAGATTTGGAGTAGAAGTTACTACGTTAATGAGTGATATTTCCGGCGATAAAGAGAGGGTCGAAACTGAAATAATACCTTCATTAGGATTTGCTTTAAGCACTGAGGAAGGTCGAAGTGAATTTGCAGAAGCAGTGCGTCATGGTCTTATAGGTAGTGATGAATCTTCAAGTATTAAAACAATTCAAATAAAGGAAAACAAAAATAAAGAATTGCAAGCTAAAAAATAATGCGCGTTATCCTGTTAATAGATAATTTGTATGAAAGAAAATTTCTATTGTACTGAAATTTAATTAATTTGTAATATATATACCTATATAAAGTTAAGTAGAAGTATAATTATATAAAGAAATTGATGTATTAATAAAAACAAATAAAAAATAGATTTGTTGTTGAAACTTTTTCTTTAACCCGCAACTATTAAATTAAACTTATCAGTATTATCGTAAAGCAATATTTAAATACCAATCGATTAAATACTAGAATGAACGTCACGTCTGAGTTTAACAAGCCTTAGCAACGCGACTTCAAATTATTCTAGCAGTAGTTCTGTTGTATCGAATAAGTCACAGCAGTTTTTTTAAGAGTCCTGTCTTTGAAATAATTGCAAAGGTTAAAACATATCAACGTAAGCATTATGTATTAACATTTTAGTAAATCTACCGGCGGCATTTAACAATTTACATATGTATTTTATACAAATGATTATATATATATATGACTTCAAAATATTTTGTACTGCAACGTTTCGTGGCATAAATAATTATTTTGAAACATACGTTTAAATCTGATTTCTAAATTAACATCTAATTATACCGCAGTTAATGAAGTAAAAGGCAAATTCCATTGAATCTCTAAAATATTAAAAATGGATATCGAAAGTAAACAACAAACAGTTGTTACAGACTACAAGTGAGTTAAAGTGAAATTATATATTTGTTTCTAGACGATATTTGAATAAACTTTTCAATATGTTATACATATTATATTTCGTCATCATAAATAAACATGTTCATTTCGAAATTATAGGATACTATGGATCCGTGATAGAGTAGTGAAGTGTTTAGGGCTAGAAGACAATTATCGTTTGTTTGATGACTTAATTAGCGTAAGATCAATTTTAATTATTGCTTGCAATATTATATCCAAGATAGAAGCCATTAATAAACAGCTTATGAACTACGTGAAATGTATTATTATTATTGTTGTTTAATTATGCATTTAAATAACGTTCGTATTTATTAAAATGTTTAGCAAAACAATCGTTATTATGAAGGCAAATTACTCAACTTTTTCCTTTTAAACACCTACGGTGTCACGGATCTTGACAGAAAAATCATTTCTTTTTATAAAACTTATCGTAATGAAACTATTCAAGAAGAAATATCGGTGTGGGAAGAAAGTAAGTATCCTTTTAATGTTTCGTAATACATTGTGCCAATTGCATCATCGATTCACAGACTCCACAAACCGTATATACGATCTTGAATCATTCCTTTCTTTTTAAAACGATGTCCAGGTCATCGAGCAAAAATCACGGCAATTGCTGCGTTTACGTCCAAAATCAGATCTTTCCGACTTACCAAAAGTGCGCCTGGTTAGTAATGTTTTACGCGTGCACGATTTAGCTTTGTCACGGTGTGTTGCAGCTGGCGCTTTAGTAGCTTCACTATTACTTTTTTTTCGGAATAATTTAATGATATTTAATTATATAAATATTTTTAAGTAGAAATTAATTATTGATATATTTATTTATTTAGTTTTGTTGCAATATTGATTTAATAAATATTATATATTGGATCCAAGTATAATTCGTATTTGTGCTACCATCGAGATTACATTAAGAAATCTATTATTCTATATTAAAATAAATAAAGAACACTTACATTTATTTATATGTTGCTTGGGGTACTATAAAATAATATTATTATATGTAGTAAATTACTAAGATATGTTCTTATACTATTTATATATTTTTAATTTTTCCTATATAATTTTGTGTAATATTTAATATATTGATTTAATTTGTGAATTTCTACAGTTCTAATTAGGACTACAGTTACTTTAACATTTTCGCTTTCCATCCATCTTCACATATTATTCAATTATTTGTATAAAAATTTCAGCATTATTATGTCGACAATTACAAATTACTAGTAATTTATATGCATGTAACTGTTTGGTTGCAAATAGAAATGCATGTGTTAAAGACTTGAAGGCTTGTTATAATTAAATTACTTGATATACACATGTAAAAAAATATAAATAATATATATTAAAAATAAAACTATGTCGTTTTTGAAAATTTAATAAAAATATTCAAGAATCATTAATGAAGGTTTGTTTTTGTTTTAAATGCTTATAAGATTTGTATGCATTGAGTACCAATAATAGAAATAATTTGTACTATATATTTTTTATTTTAAAATATTTTTCTTTTATATTACATTTTGTACAGGACTTCTACATAATATTACATATAATATATAGCGATTAATAAATACAGAAAAAGCTATTATTATCTTTATTTTTCATACAAGTAATATTAATTTAAAATACATGTAACTATAGTTAGATTATAATAATATAAGTATACACTAGTTATCGTTATGATGTCACACTTTTTGTACATTCCTAATCAAAATGTATATATATATACATTCTTTCATATATAAAAATATTTATTTGTGTATTATATATTTATTTGTGAATAATATAAAAGTTAGACATATACGGTATGAATAACAATATAATTTATTATTAATATTCTTGTGTAAATGTAAAAAAAAAGTAAATTTTAAAATATTTATTACCATTAAGAAACAAAATTCTGTAATCAATCATAGAGTAACAATTAACAAAATAAAAATCTAACGGACATACATTTAAAAATGATGTCCAACTTTAATGTAAACATAAAACATTTTATGTACAATAATTTTTACACTATAAATGAAACTGACTTTATGACTCTTACACTAATAAATCGTCAAAATTATAGGCACATAATAATATATATGGACAATACTATATATCATATTCAAATAATTATATATTTAAAATTCATTTTATCTAATTTTATTTTACTATAATAATTCTTAAAATAAATATATTAATTCATAATACGTACACTTGTATTATGTGTAACTATTTCTTATTGTATTTTTATATTCCTTAATATTTTTACATTATTTAATAATATAATAATTTTAAATAGTTTTCATTTACAACCTCTTACATTTGAAATATACACATTCAATTCTATAAGTATAAATAATTTTGTTTTAAATGAAATACCTGTTTAAAGTAATCTTATTAAAAATTTACATGAATATTAACGAAACCTTTTGAAGGTGGTATTTAATTATAATTAATGTACGACTATTAAAATTCGCGTACGATTCATTTTATAAAGATACTGTTCAAAGAGTGCCGTCTTTTTATTCGATGTTAGTTGAATTTGATTTGACAGTTGTGGGCAGTTGAAAATATGTCTTCCTGCCTCTTCCTTTTTATTACATAATAAATGCTTTGAAAATTGCATATGTTTGTATTATTTTACTTACAACTCTACACGGTCCGTCTTGTTATAAAAGTTTATACGAAGATAAAAAGGCGCGCGTTATTGCGCTTGTTTGGAGATATTATTGCGTAGCTGCGTTTGATTGAGTTAATTTAATCTAACCGCATATGCTTACGTTTTTTTACACAACCCATCGTCTTGAACGATGTTCTGAAAAACGTAAACGCGATAAAAGTTGTTCCATAAATATCAAGGAAAAGTAGAAAAAGTCGAAGGAGAAACGACGAAACCCAAAAAGATAAAGAAAGTCAAGAAAGGCAAAGGAAAGTTAAACAACGAATTGAGCAGTGCCATGATGGGTAATTCATCGACGGCGGTTGAATCTATTGCATCCACGATCGAAAGCGACGAAGGCGACGGAGAAGCTGCTTCTGAATCTGGAAATAATCATAAAGCTGACACTCCTGCGCCGAGCATCGGTAAACTTGAGTCCAAATGTGCCTCGTTCTGTAAGTATTTAGTATCGGTAGCCAAGAAGAATTTCAATTAAAGACGAATAATGCATTCTTTTCAGACGAAACGTCTAGTTTTACACCGCCACCTGGAGAGGAATATAAATACGTCTTAACAAAGGTTGTATGCAATTCCATTCGAGTTGTGAACTTAAAATCGCAATTTATCGTTGAATGTTGCTTTACAGAAACTTGTGGATAAAGTGGTTCAGGTGCCGACAATACACGTGATCTGCGGCAAACTCGAACCAAAAGCGGTCGATTTAGACGACGTAAATATCCTGTACTTTTTAAGAACCAATGCCAACGGAATACGACCTTTTCAATCTATGGAGGATTGTAATAACAACATGACAGAACACGTGTCGTTTGGCATGATTAAAGGGAGCTTCCTCGTTAATTTGTATCATACGCTGACTCAAGTAATGATCAGTTAACACCGAGTTTAATGAATATTACACTGAGAAAAATTTCTATTCAAAATTACCATGCCAAAATAGTATTTTGATGCGATGTTTGTCAACAAAGAATGATTACCGTCAAAGCACAGTAAAAGAATAGGCAAATCGAAGTAATGTTTACGATATTTAGGGGTCATTTTTACGTGTTTACTAACATCATATCAGAATACTGTTTTGGCACAGTAATTTTTAATAGAAATTTTTCTCAGTGTATTTATTAATTCTGGTTTGAATAAGTTCAATTTATATTTAAATTCTTTCATATAATTGACGCTGTTTTTCTGATCCCGCTGTCAGCAAAGGTCCAATTTCGTAAAGATGCATCCATTTGCAGGTAATTCGGCCTTTGGCGGAGCGCCACTTTCAAGAGCCTTGTACTCCACACACACGTGAAATTGAGAAACTCCGCCGACTGCAATCTGAAAATAAAGTTGTAAGTGATTATTCGGTAAATGATAAATAATGCTCGTGATTAGCATATCAGACGTTTATTTGTACCTTTCGTGTAATTCAAAATTTTTATTCGAGACATCCTCTTTTGTTGAGTCGGCGAATTGCGCAAGGAAACAGTTAATGACAATAGAAGCGACGGATGAAGTGAATTGCCAATCCGCGGATATTTGCAACAACGAGAATGAAAATTTAGTAGGACATAATGTAAACAGCGCACAAATTAGCACGACAATGAAATCCCTCTTGGATATATCAGTGGCAGATACGAAAAGGTCTGAGACTGCGATGAGACCTTTTAAAAAGGATCTTATGGATTGCATAGATAAATTGATATCTGCTGCGCAATGGTAAAATTGACAATCATCAAATGAATTGATTTTTTTTCACAATCGGTCGATTGATTGACTTTTCAACTTTGTTAATAGATGGGTATTTCTCAATTTTTCTTAACTTTATTGTCGATTCACGAATGAATAATTAATTCCAAATTAAATGGTTTATAAGAATAGTAATAATTAATTTCCAAGCTAGATATAAATAATGTAATTAACATAATAGAATACTTATACTATAATTATAATTATTATGTAATGTCTCTAGGAGGGAAGAATATTATTTAATATCTGTTGAGTATCCTACGTAGATCACGATATTTTGATGATATTTGTAGAATATTTTATAAATATTAAATAATACTATAACCTCATAGGGATTACAGTTGTAAATGTAAAGACATTTAATTTTGGATTTAAGATTTTAAAATTTATAAACTTATAAATTATTTTTTTTTAATTAAAATTTATAGATCTATGATTAAATGGGCATACCTAATGATTACTATTAAAATTTAATATAATTTAATGTTTTGATTAATTACTATTTAGGCAAACACAAAACGTTGAGAATACCATTTTATCGAATATAATACAAATACCAGAACTATCAAATCCAGAAATTACAAATCAAATGTTATGTGAGAATAAAAGTGTAATTAATCAGCTGGAGTTAGCCGTCAAGTCAATTATAAAATATATTGAAAAAGTAACAAATATAATCTATAAGATTTATACGAAATAATTTCACGCCGTTTTATAATTTTTTGAATAATTCTTTTTCGTTATTAGTTGATAAAATCTTATAAAACGAAGACTATGCAAAACAAATCGCCAATGTCTGAGTATGATTTTTGGAATGAACGAACAATGGAATTGACAACGTTTTACGAACAAATACAACATCATATGCTTCGAAGAGTTTTATTAATATTAGAGCAAATAAATTCACCATTATGGAAAGATTTTACTTCATCGGAAACCATAATTTTGCAATATTTTAAGCAAGCTAAAGAAAATCGACATTTTCTATCAACCCTTTTAATGGAATTTGAAGTATAAGATTTATATATATATATATATATATATATATATCATTGTAAAATATATTATATCCTAATAAATTTTTTGCTTCTATAGCTTTTGGAAAATTCGAGTTCATTTAAAAAAATTACTAACGCGCTACCAGCCATAATGGAAGAATTAAGACTAGTTTCCATATTATCTAAACATTACTGTACCGAAGATAAAATGGTACCTCTTATGCAGAAAATTGCTTGGCAGTTATGCCAAAATGTAAAAACTAATTTATGTATTAAGTCATTATTCAGGTAATATAAATATTTTATTTATTTAAAATATGTTGTCAAATTTGAACAATATTTATAAGAGCCGAGTTCTAAAATCGATTTTCAGCAGTTTTATCTGTCTTACATATTTAAAATTATATCTCTTCATCTCATTAAATCATTACTGAAAGCTTATTTTAGAACATGGCTAAGGTGTGATATGTGATAAAATTTAAACAAAAAATGAACGAAAAACTATTTCCTCTTAGTATTCTAACTAGATTCTGAGAACTTAGAAATATTCTTATATTAAATCAATACAATGAAATTTTCATCATATCTTAGCTATTTTTAAAATAAATTGTAATTATTGTAATACATGTGTTACAGAGGAGATTTATGTATCTTAATAGATAAAACTTTAAGTGCGAAACAAATGATGATAAAATGGAAAACCTCATATTTTAATACCAGAAAAGAAATCGAAATTTGTGGCAAAGGAATGAGGTGGGAATTTGACAAAAAAAAGTTATTCAAAGAGACTGAGTATATTATCAAAGTTTGCGACGATATTTATTATATGGCAGATATAGCCCAAGATTTTTATAACATATTTGGAAATGAATTAAAATCTGTTATTAATATTCGATCTCTGGTTGATTTATTATTAGAGAGTGTTGATAAACTTATACAACCCATTCGAGTAAATACCGATTTATAACGTGTAATTATTTAATTATAGAGTACACTCTTAAAACGATCTTTTTGTTTCAAGATTTTATAATTTTGAAAACAGATTAAAAAAGGACACAAAATGCAAACTCATCGTATAAACAAAGAAAATAGATTTACTCTTATAATAGATTTACTCACCCTGACTTTGTTTATTTTGTGTGTTTATATGATTTCTGTCCTTTTTTAATTTGTTCCAAAATATTAAAGTTTTACGTCAAATGGATTATTTCTAAGAGTGTATATACTGAGAAAAATTTTATTGAATTTTTTTTATAATATCATCGACATTTTTAATTTTATTAGTTCCTGATTTTTCTTTAATTTTATACATTCTGTTATAATTTTTCTCCGTGTATATTATTATCAAATTTCTATTCTTTAATTTTGGATTATTTCAGGAAGCTGATATTGACA
>JABFQC010002303.1:0-16506 GCA_022817085.1 Psilanteris sp. ZL-2020
CTTTAATCTATTACAAGTCAAACAAAATTCTGTATATTTTACATTTTCTGCTAAAACTTGTACAATATTAATAGCAATTATTAATCGAATTAATTTAATTAACAATTAATTAATAAATTAATCTTAACTGCTGTATACTGTCACCAGCACTTTAAATGCAATATATAGTCTCAATATCAGTACTCATTACGTAATGAAGACGTATAAATCAGTCGACTATTAATCAGCAACAATGTGTCACTAATTTGAACCGTAATTAAAAACGTTTCCTTTAACAGCCTGACAACAAAATAATATAATAAAACAACTGAACCTAAGATCAATAATTAACAGCAATACTTTTCATTCAAATTTTATGCATAATCTTGACGAGGGTACAAATTAGGATATTCACTATAAATTTACAATTTATATACAATTTAAATTTAATTTTAAATTAAAATTTAATTCAAATTTAAAAATAATAATTTAAACAACAACATTATTATTATGTTAATTATAAGATCAACTGGTGTATTCAAATGTTACATATCAAGATATATCGTGATATCAATTTTAACTATTCGTTATTGTTAAAACTCTAAACGATGTATATATATTTTTTATTCAAATACTTTAAAACAAGGAAGACTTTAGAATTGTATGTTGCAAATTACAATAATATATTTTATACTTTTTGTATCCACGAATTATTGAACAGAATATATACGTTCGAATCATATTCGAACGTTCTACCTACGTCTAGGTTATTGTGACTAAAATTTATGAATGAAATTATCATCTCCTCAACCTCTTTAAAAATCTAACAAAATTCAGTACAATTTAATATATACATATGCATATTAATATAATATGAATTTGTAATACAGAACTACTATTCTATATATAAATACGAATGCATATTTTGGTATGGGGACGATTTAAAAATATCATACACACAAGGTCTTTCTTGATCTTATTACAGTCGCACCATATTTACACCAAAACTACTATTTAATAAGTATATATCTGCACGATATAAATTAATATTGTATTAAACCGCTGTTCGAATTAATTTAATTTACTTCAAACTTGGTCTAGTTATTTTTTTTAGTTTTTGAAAAAATCAATTTCCTTCAATATCCTATTCGTTGTTCGACTCATTTCACAAAATTACCCTTCGTCGACCTGCAAATATATTACTACAATTTTATATTCTCTGAATCACTGATCCCAAATCGTTTTCGTTGAATAAAATTAACTTTCAATACACATAAATTGTATCGAGATATGGACAGAAAACAGCACTCGAAGATCTAAGAAGCTTATTCTATTCATATTTGAAACTTCACTTACAACCGCTCTTATTAGTCATGCCGATAAATTGCCATTCCTGCGGATTCGTAGTCATTATTCTCAATAATACTCGTATCTTCTCGTCAAGCCAGCTGTCCCTCATGCATAACGAGACCGTTACGCCGTTACCAACCTTTCGAGGAGCACGTACTCGACTTAAATCGATTTCGATGAGTGCTCGTCAATCGATTTACACTTTTCGCATGCAGAATGACGTTTTACGTGCAATCGAAAATATAAATGCAGTCGGTTTTACCACTGCCGTTGCATCAATATACCTGTGACTCTGAGATCCTGACTCTGATTGGTAGAACAATAACGGAAAGCATCATTCATTCAACGACATTTATCACTTTTCAATCACCATCAGCCTATTTTGACCCAAATTAAGTCACTCGAGATAATAATTAGCTTAATTCCATAGAATATATTACTGTTCACCGATATATTTATGGGTTAAAATTTTTTTTCCACTTCTATAAACATTATGTTGTGATACAAATTTGAAAATTTATGTTATGATATTCAGTTATTAAATTTGGAGTAGAAGTGAACTTTTTGTTTTCTTATCTATAATGAACGATATTTCATACGTGTGTGCAGCAGATATACATAAAACTCAGTCATATATAAACACCATTGATAAACATTAATAATATAGTTTTATAAGGATTGTTATCTGTTATTTATTTGTTTTATTCTATTTAAATTTATAGATAATAATTGTATGTTTCGAACTAGATAATGGTTAAAAATGAAAATTAGATAGAAATTATAATCCATATAAAATTATAATCTACCGTTATTAGTCAAATCGTACTTAAATTTTATAAACTGCATTATTTGTTCGATTTCAAAACTACCAAAAATGTCCATATTTAATATAAAATTGTTATTTAATGTCGATAATGATAGCAGACATGAAAATAGAAACGCGACCTGTTTCCATAATTTCGAGTTTCAAATATAATAATTCATAATTTAAAATTTTCGAAAAAAGGGGATTGATTTCCCGATAAAACTTCCAATAAAGGAGTCTTTTTATTTAATTTATTGTTCAATAAATCTTTAATCTGAAAATAATTAAAATTTTCTCATTTATGATGAGAGTGGAAAGAATCTTAAAAATGCAACTAATCTTGATGTCGAAAATTTCGCTCACAAAGCTTAAGCCTAAACTTTTTTCTATTAAATTATACAACAATCCGCTGGATAAGAATAAACAACCGAAAAGGGAACAATTCTCAGAGTTACTCTTGAGAAAGTTTCTCTTCTTGAGTAATCTAATCTCTTTTTAATCTTGATTAATTCTCTGGTGAGTCATCGTTCGCGAATTACGGTACTGTAATTGACACAACATGCATTATTGAAGTGTCGAAACCCTACGCTGGTTACGCCAAGATGAGCTTCAGCGTCCTTGATCTGTTAGCATTTGATGCGGAATAATTAGGGATCAACTTATCGGACCGTATGTTATTGATGTTAACTTTAACGGTGAAAAGTACCGTAACGTTTTGGAAAATGAACTTTCAATATTCCTGGAAGATACACCTGCGAAAGTTTGATAAACCATGTAGTTATATGAAAATAATAGTTGTTCAGGGTGTTATAGCTAATCGATTAGTAGAGAATAAAAAATTTAATTTTTAGTTAAAAGGCCATTTACAAACGTTGAATCGTATACTTCGTATGGTTTTTTTTTATTTTTTTTTAATATATTTATAAACAGGATATTCAAATCTAACGTGAAGGTACGAGTATTTATTGTTAATGTTTGATAATATTATATAGTTTAATACTTGTAACTATTTTAGGATATTCTATATTTAGTGTATTTTATTACATAGACACCTTATTTATTTTTATTATTGAAGCAACAAGTGAAATGCGATTTTTATCACTTCAAAAACGATTCCGCGTTCTTCGAAATGCCGACTATTCAGCAAATATAGCAAAACGTGTGGCTAAAAAATGTATGGTGTAAAATATTTTTGTGTCGAATGATATACATTTTTTTTGTATAGAATGATATACATTTTTTTTGACAATAATTATTATGCTTTTGTTTAACATTACTGTTGCAACAAAGAAATGTTTAAAACTTATTTTAAATAATATTCCAACTTACTTTGGCGTTACTTTCCAAAATGGAAATTCATTCGAACTTTTATAATTACAATCGTAAGAATGGTATTACGATTGCAAATCAGAAAGTTGTTTGACTGTTGATAAAGATCTCTTGGAAAATGAAGATTCGTAAGATCTTTTCCATGAAAATATAATGAAAAAACCAATTTAATGTGCATTTTATCCTTTTACCCTAGACTATAAAACGTTTTAAAAATTACTACCAGAGAGAAATTATTGTAATTGCGGCTTATCGTTTTAATACAAAAATTATGCTGCAATTTCAGTATTTAGCAATGTTCTACTATTACTGATATTATTAAATGGAAATTATTCAAGCCATACTTATTTATTTGTCATAACTCAAACTATTATACTTTCCTTAAATTAAGATTTTATTTATATATCTTCCCAGTTTCTTATACAACCATAACCAGTTGCTGAGTATTAAATACAATTTAATTTATATTGTTTGTACACATTGATTTCACATAATCCAAAATAAAATATACTCTTCACTATTTCACCATTTGTAACAAATTAAGTTCGTAAATATACAAGTAAAATAAAAAAAATGCAATTCACATAATGAGATTTGAATGTTAAGATATATTAAATAGAAATTATATCAAAATGAAAAATGTTTCAAATTTTTTCAGTTTCATAGCTTTCAAGTTGGTTCTAATTATTGCGTTGTTCTGCCTACCAAAACAACAGCTAATTTAAACAGAAGCGATCAATTGAAGGTATCGAATATCAAATTTTTATGATTCTAAAACAATTAAAAGCCAGTAAAAAGGATATTGAAAATTGTATATTAATACAATATTTTACTTTCAATTTACAAAGATTCATCCTTAAAAACCTAGAAGTTAATTAATATCAGCTATAATTTTTTTTTTATTATTATTATTTATGACAAAAATATAAGAAAATATAAGAAGAAAACTGGAGCGCGAAAAGGAGTGACATAAAAATTTATTCGTTGCAATAATCCATCGAAGTGACTCGAACTACATATTTGGTAATGATCTAAAAAAACTGCTTAGCAAGATGATCGTAATGTATAATTGCTCGTTATACTAAAAAAAGTCATTAACAGTGAAATAAGACATTAATGTCCTCATCTGGTAAAAGCAGTTCGTCACAAGCAATACTACATTTGGAGTAATCTATATTTTAAACTAAGTTAGATTTATTACTGGTTAACTCTCTGAAAGATCTGCTAGATGCCATAAGAAGCTTCATAAGTTGGTTATAAGTTCACAAGAACAGTATTTTACATCAGCAATATCAAAACTACTAAATTTTCATCAGTGAAATAAAAATATCGTTAGTATATAATAGTATAGTATATAATTGATATCGATTAAATGTTGAATTAAAACAATAAAATTATTTATGTTCCGTTTTTGTATTCTATTTTCATTCCTGAAAATAAATAAATAAAAGTACATAAATAGAATAATGAAAATTTAATTTAAAAATATTAATAATAATTACAAATGTTATTTCACATAAATAACAAAAATTATTTACAAAATTAAAATTATTAACAAAAGTTATTTCACAAAAATTTTCACATTTAAAACAATTTAATTTTAATTTAATTTAATTCAACTACGGAAGAAAAATTTATTTAAACTTGAGCCAAATATTCTTCATTGTTTTTTTTATGTATATATAAATTTATATATAAAATGCGATATATTATATATATTATATATATAAAACTATATAATAATAGTTTTGATAAAATATTAAATGCTAACATTGTTTTTCAATGTAACAATGTTTAACATTGTATATATTTCAATAATGCTAGTCTGAAAACAGTCTCTTATTACTTATGTTATGATAAATTTGAAATTATTCAAATCCAAAAATTCCAAATTTAAAAAATGCACCAAAGGCAAATATTTTATCATATTTAAGCGTTTGGTACTTTTAAAAATGTAAAAATAAAATTAAAAATTAAAAATCTAAATACGAGATGCTACTTCATTAAGTATCTTTTCTTGGTTTAAAGAAAAAAAAAAACACTAAATTGTTTGGAAAATATTCATGCAATGTCTTAAATCGAAGAGGGCATCGATTGGATTCGGCATGGCACGTTAATTAAACTTGAACTCAAACTTAGTCGACTTGCGTCGGATTTTACAGCGTGCAATACGTATGGCGTGCCTAGTTCAAATACAAAAGCGGTTCTAGACACCTACATGCGGAAACAGCTGCCAAAAGTATTACGCGAACTGCGGTGGTTTCTAAATACCCAAAAGTTTGCAGCCGACAGCCGCGTCGAAGGAATAACTGGTGTTACCTTTGGATTACTGACTGTATACATATATCTCGTATTTTATCAACATTTCTCATAAACTTCGTCAAACTGAATTGCATCGTATAAAGAAATGTATTCGAAAAGTCCCTTCTACCATAAAGTGTTACGACAAATCTACAACTATTCTTTTTGCTATTCGGTTCAAACATTTTTATGCTTTACATTATATTAACTTTTTATTTCAGATTCGCTAATAGTTTTCTAAATTATACTCTTAACGTATAAATTCCATCATTCGTCAATGTCTTATTTATTTAAGAGCTATTTGTTTATTTGTTATTTTGACTGAAGTAATGTTTTAATAAAAGTCATAGATTATTATCATTTTATACGAAGAAAGTTGTCACTCCGATGTTTATTAGCAAATTTTAATTATATATAAATTAATGCTTAAAAGATATCTCTTTAATTATCATTAAACGTAAATTGATATATACGCGTAAAATACAATTTACATATAAGGAAATAATTAAATCTAGAACGTATATATTGTATTATTTATTATTAATTTTCTTAAATTATATTAATAATATTAAAGTAGTACCAATAAGATGTAACAAATATAAAGATTAGTTAATGTACAGTATAACAACAATTTGTTAAAAGTATACCTTTAGTTTGCATTAAGTACTAATTAAATTATATTTTTAAATATTTAAATAATTTAATATAATGTATATATTTAAATAAATTAAATAATTGTAATGTTAAAAAAATTGTTAACTTAATATTAGTTTCAAGTAAAATATATAAACTTTGTGATATTGTCCTTTTGCTTTTAAACTACACATTTCTAATGTTATTATTATATCCGAATTTACATTTTTCACGTTGATACAAAACAATTACTCGTTAATTTTGAACGCATAATTAATCAAAGTTGGTTAATATTAAATAATAATAATTTAATATACAAGCTTATTTCTTTTATAATATAATATATATAAACTGAATCCGAGATCAATTTTTATCCAAGATATCATAGAACGCAACTATATTATACATTTATTATATGAAGATTTACTTCAGTTACTAATTAAACATACTCGACATTTCATACTTTATTAAAAATAAATTTTATAAATTTTAATATAAAACTTTGTTTTAATATTTTAATTCTTCAATTGTTGCTTAATAAATCATCCAAAAGTATATAATTCTTTCAAATATTATTTTCCTTAGCCGTTGAATTTAGTTCATAGCAGGCGTAATAAATATATTAAACAGTATTTATTTCATATATATAAATATATATCATCCGCAATATATACCAGACACCACGAATCATTGAATTATGACAGCTGTCAATTAGAGAATTTTGTATCGTCTCGGAATATGAATTTTGAATGAGTTGATTATGCATTTGTATAAATAAATTATAATACCAAAATTGAAATACGAATAAAGAAACGGGAGCGTTTCGTGGTAATCTTGTAACGCGGGCGAAAAAAGAGAAACAGATCAATTTTCGTGACTTAGAGCTCAATCTTTCGGAAGCTAATGCTGCAAACATATTTGCCCAAGGATAAAACTTTGAGTGATCGCAATTTTTAAAAACAAGCACGTGTGCACACGAAAGTTAAAAACTCTCGAGTCATGAAGTTTGCTAAAGTGCAAACGTACACAATAACGATCCTCATTAATCTTCCGTCTCGTTTTATTTTTGAAACATCGTGACATTTCTTTATACATGAACTAATACGACTTCTTTCGAAGTAGTTAAATACACTTTGGAATATCGCGCATTCATAAATCTGCGAGCAGCACTTCTTACGGGCGTGTGCAAAGAAAAATCAGCGAGACTGTTATGATTACTTGATTACATAGCTTGATAGAATTTTAATCATTAAATTGATAAAAAAAAGAGAGCCGCGCGCGTGCAAATCAAATTGTCGCGACGAACAATTTATTCCAAATCTCATCGCTTCATTACCAACGGCATTGATCATCGCGTTGTTAAATTTCTCGCGCCGGTGTACTTAGGAAAATGAGTTCTTTCAATTATCAACATTATTGCATTTTAATAATTCATCCAAGAACGAAATTAGTTGCCCAGCTTAGACTCCGATTTACAACGCGAAGTTTGTTTCTTTCAGTTTGCTTTTCTTTTCCGCTCGTGGATATTTTCTTGCATTTTAAATTCAATCCAACTTTTGTCCAACCATAACATTACATTCTAACGCGAATTAAATTCCGAAATACGACGACACAGCCAATAAATGTTCATTTTGTTCTATTAAGTTACAGAGTCAAAGTGTTGAGCAAATGATGCACGATAAATTGCAAACCGACACAATTCATTACGGTCAAAGTAAAAAAGCATTATATTGACAGCTTGAAATGAAACGATTCGCGTGTCATTCGTTGCAAATTTGCGATCTCTAAAATCATACTTAGTCATTTATTTTGAAACATTTTAGTCTACAATTAAACCATTCTGTTCCATATAATACTTAATACTCAATTATAGAAATAATGATTACTACTTCGATTACAAAAATACATAATTTAATTGTAAAATTTAAAGTTTGAACGATTAGATTGCATCCCAAGTAGAAATTTCTCAAGTAACTCGCGAGTTACTAGAAGTTTTATATACAAATTCTTTAGTAACTCACGAGATACTCGACAAATTTCTACTTGGGATTAAAAGAAATTCCATTTTCAAAATTGCCATTCATCAACGTTTCAGACAAAATGTATTTTATTTATTAAATGAAATGGTACACGTTGAAAAAAGGTATATTGTAAATTACCATACTTTCTAGCTCTCCAAGGATATCTGAATTTCTGTTACAGTAATTACTATACCTTTATAGAAAATTTTCTTATAAGATATAGGAAATTTTTTTATACAACATTGTCTTTTGCAGAAAATTTATAATAATTTGTACAATATCTTATACTAAAAAGTACTGTTTGGTATTATAAAAGTTACTTTACTAATATAGTATTTTCCATTGTTTTAGTTTCGATATCCTTGGAGTGCCAGAGTTATAGTAATTTTTTCTGTGTGTAATTCGTTATTGTTAAAGTTGGGACCAAAAACCGTATCTTATTTTTGTATCTTATTTGTTTACATGTATTTAAAATTATACACGAAATTAGTATTTGAATATCTATGATACCGCGAAAGTATTAGTTAATAAATAATATCGAAAATTGTAATCTAAAATATTATGACGAAAAGAATTACGGAAATCTAAAGATGTTAAATAAATCTCTTTCACAGTATGAAATTTATTGAAACCTAAGTCGCGTCTCATGTCGCGTTTCAGGAAACTCCAAGGATACGTAGTCAGGGCCAGAAGTCCCTCCTGCTGTCTCTCAAGAGGCTCAAGGGATAGTTTGCTTATTCCGCTCACAATGCTAGTCACCGACTCTTCGATCCTATCCTGTCCTGCGACATTGCGTCCAATTCCCATCGGTCACATGACAACACTGAAGCATATTAAATCTCGACACACACATCCAGCCAGTCGAATTTGTTTTCGGGAAACACTTTGAATAATCGTTGAAAATCAACGCTGCGCATTTCGTGCCCAAATTACCGCTAGTATATCGTATTAATATTACTCGTATATATATAATTCGTATATCAATAAATATAGTCGCACGTAAAACCACGTTTATCATTTTGCAAATAATTTAATTTGATAATTGGAAGCTCACTTCAAATGCATTGCATTTTTTATAAGTTTTATAAGGGATCCTTTTTTCATATTCTAACCCGCAATCATAAATTTTTAACTACACGGAAAAAATTTTCATTAAAAATTACGGTGTCAAAACAACAATTGTGCACGATGTTTGTCAATAAAGAAAAATTATAGCTATAACACAATAAATGTATAACGAAAATTAAGTATAAGTTTGCGATTTTTAGACATAATTTTTCTGTGATGACAAACATCGTGCACAATTATTGTTTTGATATAATAATTTTTAACGGACATTTTTTTCCGTGTAATAATATAAATTTTAGTTTCGGAGCTTAAATTAATGGTAGAAATTACCCTGTCAGTACGATGTATTCACAATAAGACAAACTTGATTTATTACATTCGAAATAATAATAGTTAATGTTTATAAATTAAATGTATTGCAGAAGCAAAGTATGAACAAGAATTTTGTACAATATTTTTCTTGTTATAATGTCTAATTATAAGTTTGTGTTAATACTGATTGTTAATAACTGAGTTTTTATTTACAAAATAATAAATATTCTATAATATAAATATAAATATTCCAAACGATAATGATTATACATAACTAAGCAAAACAGATTCAAAAAGCAAAACATTAATAACAACAATATAATAAAATTTTATGTCATATAATAAATTTTAATCGTAAGTCATTGTATTTTCAATATTAAAAACATTCGCGATATCAATGCATAATTTTTTGAAAAAAGTTTGTTCATTATTTGGAAATGATAATTCGTACATACATGCAAGATAATTAAATGCAGATATTCTACGTTAAATATTACATGGTTTTAATTTTTTTCATAAATATTATATTAATAATAATTATTAATATATTAGATTAATTTGTGTCTGAAGTGTCAATATTTGTTTACATATAAATATAGTAATTGAAAATGTCAAATATATAAAATGTATAAATAATAAAAATGTTATATTTATATTAAGAATGTCTGTATGTATATTGGAGTTGATAATATTTGAAAAACGTCATATAATTTAAAATTGATATTGATGGAACTAATATTCGTTTGTCGACGCAATTCAAATTTATTGTATATATCTATAGTAAATTTATATTACTGTTTCCAGGATTAAATTATGCTGATTTATTTCTTCAATATTTATTATTAATATTGTCAATACAATTAATTGGATATACTTATATTTATTACAAAACAAATGTATTAACTCATTTGAGTTAACAATTGATAACTTGAATCATTTATATTAATTTTCCGAAACAAGATTTCGATTTAATATTAATTACACAGTAATAATTATTTTTAATAATCTACAATTTGTGAATATTAAATAAAATTGATACAAAACGTAAATGTTCTAAATTTGGCAATATAATTTTCGTCAAGGTGAATAAAAATTATTATGTATAAATATTTTAAATTATTTTAAATATAAGAAGTTTATTATATGAAATTACAATAAACAAAACTCGAAACACGAAAATAAAATGTTGCTAATGGTAGTACTAAATAATTGTATGACCATTACTTGCAAGATTAAATTCAAACTAAAACTATAATATTTCTGATTTATTATCATGTTTGTATTATTTATAACAATATCATTTTCTATATTAATTATACTATATACATTCATATTATTTATCTAACATTTTACTATCTAATACTACACTGCAGTACAACATAACATTAATGCAATTTATATTATTATTATTTTGCTATTGTTAACGTTTATTAACGTACCAGAAATATTATTTACTTGGGCGCAGAATCTCGTTTCTTTTGAATTACTCTTCTAAATTCTAATGAATGTATGCATAATAGAACTGCTGATGGATTCATAATTAAAATTTCTCAGGTAATACGAACGTCTTAACAAAGTATCATACAATGTACAAAGCTTTCGATAAAGCTTTAGTGAATTAATTTAATAGAAATTCAAAATTGTTTAACAAGATTCAGCGCAACGTGTTCCTTTACTATATGTAATTGATTTAGCCAACGTTTACGCTTTAACATATCTAATGCATCTGTTTTATTAATTTTATATTTCTCTGCTAATTGTGCACCATAATTGATACGCATTACCAAACCAATTATAAGCCCCTGCGATATGAAAAACGAGCTGCATTCGCTTGGCCTAGAGCACATATATTCCATTAAGTATGCTTAACTAGATAGGCACTCTTAGAAAAGATCCTCTACTTAATAAATTATTTTAATTTCTGCATCAAAGTTCTAGCCAGATGAGAGTTAATCATAATAATACTGCATTAAATATATAGCTCCATACATTTTAGCTTGATTGAGGTTCAAAAGAATTTTGTTGTGAAATTTTAAATGTATAATGTTTGTATTTTTAAACTCGTGTAATTTTAGTATTCTACTTTTTAATGAACATAAAATTCGATCATCCTGAAAATAACCCTCATCACGTCAAAATCGCATAGAATGCATAAATGCAATTGATACACGGAAAAAAGTGATATCACAAATTTTACCAAACTATTTGATAAAAGAAGGAAAAGTGAGCAATAACGTAAATAAACATTAGACATATTCATGGTATTTACCAATTATTTGGTAATATTTGACATAATTTTAGAATTTTCTGACCGTAATTTATCATATTATTTACATTTTTGCCTATTTTTCGTACTTTTATAATCTAGTTTGGTCAAATTTAGGAAAATTTAAATTTATAATTGATTTCTAAATATAAATTATATTGCAGTATAAATTATCTAACAAATTTTTATAAGATCCGTATCATAAATAAAATTAAATTTTTTTAACGCTTTGTATGTAAATATTTATATATATTAATCTTACTTAATATATAATAAGACTATTTTGTTTTAAATATTTTCTCCATAATGTTCTTATTTCTTCAATCAGAACGTAATAAAATATTGATTAAATGAACTTTCAAAGTAAATCAATGAAAATAGTTGGCAAATTATTCAATGCATCCCACATGTTTCACTAACTGCGATTTACTTTAGAGTGACACGAGATGAGGTGACTAGTGGGATACGTATTTGGTCTCCTCGTAAGTATTTCCGTTCCGAAATAGTTTCTCTTGCGGTAGCAGGATAACGTCCGGCGTCAGAAAGGTAACGTTTCACGGTCACGCAAGGACTTTTCGCCTTTTAACCTTTCAACATATCACTAAACTGCCTTTGCAAATCTTAAACATTTTTGTGATTCTTCGAATAATATTCTACACTCAAGTTTTATATTTTCATCTTCATGTCCGTTCGCAATCAATTATTAGATTTTCTAACTTTAAATAATTCGCATCAAAAAATATAATGAGAACGATATAATGTATATATATAATAGTTAAATTTAATTCAATTAATTATGAAGATGAAATTTTCGACCAATTAAATAAAAACAATTACCTCAATCAACTCGCTCGTCATTTTTTCGTCAATGTCTTATTATATTTTAGTCAAAAATGACGTCGTGTGTAATTAAAAAAACCAAATATAAAAACGATAACATAATTCGGACACTATAATATTTAATTATTAAAAAAAATAAAAACAAATTCAAAACCTTAAAACGATTGCAAAGTCTTAAACATATACCTCATTCGCATTTAATATTAACAACAGTAATAATAAAATGTATCCAAAGTATTTGGCTTTATAACCATTAATTTGACTTTCAAAATACGCATTAAACATAAATTTTTGGCACAACCAGAACGCATCGAAATTCCCGCATCGAGGCGCACGAACAAATTACATCGCCAAATTTGTTAAAGACTGCCAAAAAAACTGGCGCACGTAGCGGGATAAAAAGATGTCGAATGAAATTTCATCCGTACAATCTTGGAATATCACCTGCCGCGTCCACATTTGGCTCCGGCGCCAAGATTATCTCAAGGTAAGATATCGCACTTTCTTTTTCGCCCTCGTTACGTTATGTTAGCCCACTGCACATCCGGCCACTTGTCTTCGCTTTTATTTCTTTCTCGGTTCGTGACAATGTCCGTCGCAAGACTCCGGCCATCAGCATAAAACTTGGAGTTTTATGAGCCGTTACGAGTAGATATTCGTTCGTTACGTTTACCCCGTCCTTTGATTCCTGTCGTAGCTGCTACTTTTACAAATTTTTTCTCATCGTCCCGAGCTTATGACGAACGTCAATGCGAAAACCGACGGTATAAAGTCAGAACAGCCTCTTCCTGTAAATGAGCAAAAACGCTTTAAGGTGTTTGTTTTTTGTTTCGAAAACAGGAGCTTTCAATAAGACGAAGGACGAGTTAAAGTCGTGAAACGGAATTACGAAAATTCATCCTTATTTGCGGTTGTGAACCATTGGATAATTTAATGCCTAAAAGCGTCGCGGTGTTAAAATTGAAAATGACCTTATTCTTTCTAAAACGTAAGTGCCGTTCGGTTTCAAACTTTTATTGTCAAATGGAACTAATAAAGAATAATTGATTTATCATAATGATTCGCGCTAAAATTATGAAACGGGAGATGATAAATTGCACACGATAAGGATCAAATAATCATAAAGCAATTTTCAAATTGTAATATTCAAATTAGGATAATTATATAAAGATGATGAAGCGAAGAAGAGAAGGGTAAGAGAGCTGAACATGATAAATTAAAGGTAATCAAATGACCTTGTCAAAAGAAACGGCCGAAATAAAGATGATGGATCGACGATTAGCGAAGGAATTAGATTTCCGCGATGGAAAACAAATGCTGCAAGTATGGGCGGATTGTGCGTTATTCGATCAGTGAACAGTGCGTTCTTAAATGCGCGTAACCCGTCGTTGAAACGAAATTCGTCCTCCGCGAGGCGTTCGGTTCGGCGAAAGATTAAAGTACAGTTAACAACGCGGCGATACAAACCAGAAGTTTGTTTTAATATTCCGCGCGAAGTCCTTCAATTGTCGATTTCCGTCGTCCTTTCCATTTTGCCAAACGAGTTGTCGTAGAAATCCTGCGCGACTATGACGGATGACGGGGAAAAAGGGGGACGACCGGGCAGAAAAAAGCGAGTTAAATCGTTTTCCCTTTTCTTTTTTTTTCGGTACGAAGAACACAATGCAGGATATTTTGTCCAATCCGTGGGGAATCTTCTCATAGACGGCCATTAGGAACATCGACGTCGTCGCAGCGCACGAACGACGGAGACAAGGGAGCCGGATAATTTGTCCAGCAAGTGCTTCTAGGCAAGTCCCGCGCCGCTGACCCGAATCTTAAGCAGGCGCCCGATGTCCTCGTTGCAATACACGCCGCGCAAATCAAATTCAGCATTAATTCTGAACAGAAATGAAAAGATCCTGACGTCTCTCGTCAGGAATAGTCTTAATCCACGCTCTATTAGTTGATACGTGACCGAATTAATACCCAAACCGACACAAATGACGCGCATCTCGGGGCTATGAAACTTCCATATCCCGTGTATCAGAGGAGTCTACTTTGAGCAAGTCGACGATGGAAGGCTTTACTTTCTATGCAAATGAAGACGATTCTAAGTCCCGACGAGTTGTCGCGGTGTGGACCTTTCAACGCAATTTTTCCTTTTAATTAATTTTTTTTCTTCTTTTTTTGACGACCTAACCTCTTTGTTGTTTTATCAAAAGTCTCGCTGCGAAGGCCGAGCAAAGCATTTGTGTTTGATATCGTTACTTTTTTCAGCAATCGTGCGAAATGATCCTCACTTGTTAGTTTTTCATATTGTACGCGAGGAAAAAAATTAAAGGATAGAAGGGTGTATTATTTAATTGGAATAATATGAATACCAATAACTGTTGTATTTTATTGGTTAGCGATCGTATAAAGATTTTATTTTGTTAGACGGTATTGTTATTGCGCAGATATGTGTACGATCTTTGGGATATAACTTCTATCATAACACAATTAAATGTATTTATATAAACTACAAATACAGTATAGCGTCTTTAGGGACAGAGAGCCGGTATATGTAAATTCAAATGGGACTTCCATACTAATTTCAAATTTTACTTTCCAAATTAGATAGAATATATTTAAATTGCTCCTGGTGATATAATGCAATTGTTATATTCAGAACAAAAAGAAATTATAATATCTTGATTATTATTTATAATATCTAATATTTGTTAGCTAAAAATAATTGTGAACTATATGTATATATATTATACTACGAAATTGAAATTACATATATATATATATATATATTAGTAAGATATTTTTTGGAACAAAAATTATATTATAATCATTTTGTTAAACAATGTATTGTATGTTGCAGAATAATACTTTATTTTAATAAAGTTTTATAAATAAATACTTTTATTTTAATTTTTATTATTTATCATTAACTTTTAACCGGTCTTTTAAATTTGATTCGAAAGCTCATGTTTCTGAATAATTTATCAAAGTGATATCTAAGTAATTGATTATTTCTAGTGGGTAATTTTGAGCATGCATAACTGATGGTGTGCCGTCGTAATTACCTCGACACTGGCCTGAAATCACTAAATGCTGTTACCATAATGTAAGCGAACAGTATGTAACCAACCCTGACCCATGATTAGTAATATAACCATAATACCAACTCATTTTTGACTTATTTATAACATATATACTAGTTTGAACGTTTTATAACAAAAACCTATTAATGCAATTAAATGGTGAACTTAAATCTAAAGCAAATAAAATATTTATTATTAATTATTTTTATTTAACAATGTTATATATACATAAACATACACTAATTTTTGTCACATTTTTTATTCTTCTGTTTATATATAATAAATTGCAGACAATATTAAATACACTCTTCAAATTTGTCATTCGTTTAAAAGTAATTTATTAAAAGTATTTAAATTCGAATATACAATATTACTACCAGAAATGTAAATGAAAAATATAATTAATTATAGTTTTCGCAGAAAACTTATCTCTCGCGCAGATAATTAGTTCACTGCAATTGAGTCTGTATTCATATTTTAAAATTTCAAAATATGGAATCCAATATAATGAACTAATAACGTATATCG
>JABFQC010002304.1:0-16502 GCA_022817085.1 Psilanteris sp. ZL-2020
AAATTATTGTGCCAAAACAGTACTTTGATGCGATGTTTGTCAACAAAGAATGATTACCGTTAAAGCACAGTAAAAATGTAATGTTTACGATATTTAGGGGTCATTTTTATGCGTTGACGAACATCGCATCAGAATACTGTTTTGGTACAGTATATTTGATCAGTTTATATTTTGTGTTCTTTTTTAAGTCATATTTTCAAATTCTAAAATCTTGAGATAAAACAATCATTTTAACAGTGTAGAATATAAATATTAGATTTTTTCCCAAAAAATATGCTAAAAATGTTCAGGTGCGTTTTTTTTATAGTAAATGCTAATAAATTTCTTAATAAATATTCTATGAAATACTGATTCGCATTGCTTTTAGGTCCGAGTTGTTGTGCGTAAAGTAATTTTTCATGTAATTTTTTCTAAATTTACGTGATTTTGTTTACATGGTATAACTAATTGTTAATATAATATTTACATATATTGAGTTGAAAAATGAGGTTTAACAATATTACCAGCACGACGAATAATAATTGCTTGATAAGTTTAACGCGCTTAAATGTCACTTTATTAATGTTTTTGCGTTACGAACGAATTTGAAACGTATCCGAAGTACTCGAATTAAATGATGTTTATAAATTCAGATCTCAACACGTTTGGTTGCTATAATCAATCCCCAAAATCAGTTTGACATTGCGTGATACGATTTAATGTGTATTATCGATCGAATTTAATAATGCATAACTTTGTTCAACATTATACTTAATAATAGCAGCTAGCCCATGATTATGTTATGCTAATTATAGATGACGTTTAATCTACCGGTTAAGGTGACACAACATAAAACCACTATTATACATTTTAACCAGGAATGTCATCGTTTTAGACATTGTACACCGTAATAATACCAATTATGGATTCTTTTAAATTGAATACCGTCAATTCTTATCACTTGAAATTATGAAAAATTAAATAACGTTATTTTACTAAATTACGTACACTCTTAGAAATAATCATTTGACGTAAAATTATAATGTTTTGGAACAAATGAAACAAGGAAATAAAGCATATAAACACACTGAATAAACAAAGACCTGCGAAGTAACTCCATTTTCTCTATTTATTTCATAATTTTTTATTTTGTGTCTTTTTTTAATTTGTCCTTAAAATTCTAAACTTGAGATAAAAGGTTCGTTTTAAGAGTGTACGATATAAACCAATTTCCACCAGAAGCTGTAAATTTCGAACAAGTATACATATTTATTCTTCAAAATTTATTTTTTACAAAACGTCTAAATTTGTCGCATAGTGCATTATATATTTTAAGAAACGAATGCTTCATTCCTCATTCAGACGGGCTAATATTATTTCATAAAAAATCACCCTTCCGTTGGTTTTATAAAACATATTTATAAAAAAAAAAAAAACAAAAAAAAAACAAATGCGCCAAACGAAAAGTTATTTGTTATACCGCGCGTCAAATATTGGACTTTAATAAGATAAAAATGGCGTCCAACGGATTAATAAATTCGCTCGCTAATAAAATAAATAATCGGTTGTAAAAATGAAAATAACGATGGTTCGGCCGAAACTTATCCGCTCGAAGTCAACAGACCAGCGGCCTTGCGACGATCTGGCGCGGCTCCACCGAAATTTCGTCCCCATGCCAAAAAGCCGATGCTTATTTCAATCACGCAATTCTTATTTAGTTTCGCGCGTTCGAGCTATGCACGACCGAATAGCTCGCGCAAATTGATAAAGTCGACGCGCGATAAAAATGCAGTCTACGGGTCCTGGCGAAATAACCTTCGGGGCCCCAACGGGCGATCCCTTTTTGTGACTGCTTTGACAAGCACGCCACGTAAATGATTTGATCGCGGTCCCTCGGCGTGCAAACACTTACGCGGAATAAGTAATTCGGGTTCATCGATTTTTGGCAACGCTCGGCTTTCCGCGTTCGATAACAAATTACTGTCATGAATGCGACAAAGCTGCGCTGATTTGAAAAGAACAAAAATTCCTCTGACACCGATTTGACAAGCAATTTATGAAAATAAATCACACCGATGCTTTGTAATTATACATAATTTAAATATATATATATATATATATTTATATACATACGTTGGATATACGTGAGCATATAATATACACACGCGCATATGCATTTTTCGTGTTTCAAAAATAGATTCGTTTTGGTTAAATTTATAGCCGCGCGTTATATGATACCGGCAAGAAAAGAAAACTGAAACTCTAGTCGAAAAATTCTAATCCCACAATACACACAACGCGTGTAGTTCATCTGCGCGATACTTCAGTTTATGCGACAGAACATCTGATTGGTTGTAACACAATATAGCCCATTTAGCTACAGACCTTGCCACATATAATGCAGGGTATTCAACGCACGTAGATAGTTTATGACTTTTTTTCATATTCGACAGATGACTCGCATATAGCGAAATAGGACATAAGTGGCATTAGTAAAATTGTCTTACGTGTGTGTTTTAAATCCCTGAAACAACATCACGTTAGAGCCCGAGACACACTTGAGCATAAATTACATATTCCCGTAGAGGTTTGAACGTTCGCCGGGTATTATTTAATCACAAATATCAATCTGATTAGATCCGTAAAGCATCGTAGATAAAAACCGGTTTTTATCGGAATAAAATGTATTATCGTGTCGGGATAAAAGTTTAAACAAATTTAACGGGCTTGAAAATAAATGGAGCATTTAAAATGTAAAACTCGCCTTTTGTGTAAACTTTATGTGAATTCGCGTTTTACAATGCCGCGAGGAGAAACCGGCCGAAATTAATTAAAAACTTAAGATATACAGAAATATAAAAATCTTAATCAGAATATATATATATACTTTTTAATGAGTCGTTTGTTCCGTTTTTTAAATGAAATTCTGTGGATATATTTTTAACGGATTTATATGTGCATGGTGGGTATATATACACACACCTCTCGACGGTTTTGCATTTATTGCGATCAATTAAAATTTTAACCAGTGAACTGTAAAATTTCCGAATAATGGAATTCAAATGCGCCGCATTCGAGATAAATGATTAATCGCGTTTAAAAATGATATGCAGTTTATAAGAGAAAAAGTCGAGCTATACGTTCGTACGAGCGCGCGTTTAAATGCAATATGAATTTGTAAATTATTTGTTAAGGTTCGAGTAATAAATTATGAATATAAAAGTGTACGCCGATCCGGCGCGGTCACGAATTACCTGAATGTTTATTTCCCGTGGGCGCTGCACCGGCGCAAACGTGGCCACACTGTATGGTTTAAGAGTCAGCCTTGGACGCGGCGCTCGATTTGCTTTGCGAACACGTACCGTTCGTCTTATTTTCCTGTCGATATTCCAGATACGGACATTGGAGTTAAGGACGGGCTCAACAATCAATCGACACTAACAAGTCACACAATCGGATTCGATTTACATTAGTTTTCTCCGCTTTTTGGGATCCGCGCTAGATACCGATTTAATCGATCTCGGAATACGGCGATCGCAAAAAAACGCGCCGATAAAGTTTGCGTCGACGTTCATTTTTAAACGCAATTTACCGATTTGATACGCTTTTCAATAACATATGTATAACGCATATATATAACACGCATTCTGGGATGTATCATAAATAAACTGAAATAAGGCGATAGCGTAACTCTTTATTTTATAAATATACATATATTGATAAGAAATTCAATTTGTTATCAATAACACGATGGCGGCTAATAAATTGAAAATTATGGATCTAAACGTAATATGCGTTCCTGCAAGGAAAACGGTTATAAATCACTAGATTACGCGTATCGCGTGTCTTTTAAAATCATCAATACACATCATACATCCACGCATTTATCGCGCGCTTTCGGAATACGCGTTTTTACAAACCCGCGATATTGTAATTATTTCAACATTCCGGTTCAAAGGATGCAATTCGATGCACGAAAACGAGTTGCGCGAATGGCATGCTTTAACCGTTAACCAGCGCGATTATAATTACGACCGAAATATATTTCGAGGAAACGGTTTATCGGTCTCGATCGTCTAATCAAAATCGAGTCCGATTGTCGTAGCGAAAGTCGATCCTAATGGGATAATGATCCGGGTATTTGGGTCAATTTTTGTCGTCGCGCGTTGCCGTCTCGATCGAGAACCTTTTTGTCCTTAGCGAGCGCACGAATCCGGTCGAGCGAGCGGGTTTATACGCGACTCGATTGAGTCGAGCCTGGTGACGACTAACCAAATTAAGCGGATCGGCCAATTCGTGCTGTTGGTTTGTTTATTTGCGTGAAATCCGGTTTAATGGGTGATAGAATAACGCTGTCGGTTCGATGTTAATGGTTCGATGCTGACGTAACATTTTGATTCCGATCGTGTCAACAATAGGCCATCTGTCTATTCGTCATATCCATCAAGTGCCAGCGTTGATTATACCACGCGGCCGAGTACGCGCCGATGTTGTGTCTTTTCAACGCTGACCTAGAATAATCGTAACAATTGATCCAGATCGGAGGTGAAAATAAATGAATGATGGATTTCGATACGATCATATTCAAGGAAGCAATATGTATCAGGTGAACGAACTCGACTTTGATTATAAATTTATGACGTCTATCTTAGCGCGAGAAGTAGGTTGACTGTGGTTGACACGTTTTTTTTTCTTCTTCTTCTTCTTCTTCTTCCTTTTTTTATTTCGAAGCAATAAAAACTTATGAAACATGAATATCCGAACTGCATCGAATGTGGTTGATACTTTTTTACAGATGTTTCGTCTACGAAACGGCGCGTTGGTAGTGGTGACGATCACTTTGTTGAATGCGAACAAAGAAAGCCAACAAAAATCCGCGAAATGATATATTCCTTTGCAACTGGGAAGCGAGCACTTAACCGAGAATTAAGGACCCCGAAAGTTTATTACAACTATCCAAAACAAACGAAAATAACATTTTACAAATCATATATTATTTGTGACGAATCGTGGGTCGCGGAGCGATGAATGGTTTTACAATTTTTGTGACGACTTTTTTTCTTTTTTTTGTTTCAATAATTATGACATATTTCATTGAATCATTCATTTGAAACGTCGCAGTTGCGTTTTACAATTCTTACGTCGTAACAAGCTTTAAATTACACACAATTCATAGATAGCACTCGAATCATAATAATCACATTTATTACTTTCCTTGACTTCATCTTTTATGTAAAACACGTCACGTAATAAATCAAATTCACGCATTAATCTACATCGGCAATGAATCGCCCGATCAAAAATGTGGAGAAAAAAATACGTATAAAGGCTTCCAGTCGGATGAACCGAGCCCTAAATTGGGTTAAAAGACACCATCCAAAGTCCGTTCAACCCTGCTTCTCCGTAAGACCAAAATTTCGTTGAAGTGCCAAGCTTTCGGACGCACTTTGACTGCGTAAATAGCCGACTCGCGCGTATTGAAATTTGTCATTCCACGCGTATTTATAGATGATACGTGAGTCAGAAGCAGAACGTTCACGGCGTCGAGTTTTCGAGGCACTGCCCTTTCAAGGTCAGCCGTCAAATTATTCCAGTTGGTGGCTTGCCAGCGTTCAAATTCGCTTCGCAAATCGTCGAGACCAACGATCGGGTCCGATCCACGGCCGTCTTTCTAATCCGGTCTCGGACCGATTGCCCGAAATCCGCCGTTCGTTCTCGGAAACGATCTTGAGTTTAAATTGGAAACGCCGCGCAGTTCTGTGCCCGAGAACCGCAGCGCCGCCGCCGCTTTACGTGCTTCCGCGCGGCCAATTAGTCGTCTATTTTTTAACATCGGAATCGCAAACACGCGCGGCCGCTTTATTTGTTATTATACGGTACGCCCGTCGTTGCGGATTTATCATTATTTATAAGCCACCGTCCGCAATTCTATTGTCTGGCATTCATCGCCGCGAAAGAAAAGTTCCCAAGCGCGGCGAGTCCTTCGCCGATTTCAGAACGTCCGAATCGCTGAAAACGCTGAAAATTTATCTTTAAAACTGAAACGGTTCGCGCCGCGCGTACGAGCTATTTCGATCACGCGGAACGACTTCCTCGAAAATGTCTCGAAAAGTTGCTCCCGCGTCTTAACCGATCCGTCGTTGTCGCAACAACACGTCGCCAATCCGACTCGCAGCGGCAACCGTTTTCAGATCGCTCCCCAGTTATACCGATCGCACGCAACGAATCGCGTCGTCAATTTTTCTCAATGATTCGCACGCTCGGAATGCCGACGGCCGCACGTAACGAGCGTCGCTCGAAAGTCTGCGAATTCAAAATCGATCTGCCGTCGACGGATCGGCGCGGGGTCATAGGTCGGATCGTGCCTGACGAGAGTGAAGATCGCGCGGAGGTCACGTCGCCCTTTCTCCGCGGCGGATACACCTCGTAGTTATGCGTTATACATACAGAGGGAGTGCGCATAATACATAACTCGAACGTAGGCCGCGCGGCTCTGGGAGCGGAACCTGTCCGACTGGTTCTCCGGGATGAGAACCGGTTGGCCGGCTTCTCTCATCGCACCACTTATGCCCACGACTCTCTTATACACAGTCGCCCGATCGGCTTGCGAGACTCGTGTTTCTTCCCCCCACCCCGGTCTCCGCGTCGCCCTTCCGCTGGCGCACGCATCTGCGTGAACCTGTACAACACGCATCCAGTGTTTCCTCTTCTTTGTGCACCGGCTCGCCTTATTTGGGCCTCCCTCGTCAACCCCTCGCTAAACCGGCCGGTCTCCCGGCTCCTCTGTCCCGCTTTATTTATGCACGTCCATCCGCATCCTCGTCCCTCCCGCTCGCGCAGCTGGGTCAGTCCTTCGGGACGGTTTTTTGTCGCGGGGGGTCTTCTTTTTCGTCGGTTTTTGCACGACCTCGAGGCACGATCGAGAGGAGTTTGCGGCTGATTAAGGATTTCGGGCCTTTTGAATGAAACCCTTCGTAGTTTTATGTTGATTTTTTTCGCCCGAACGTCTCGAGTGGTAGTTTTAGTAACGCGCGTTATTTTCGAATAATGCGTTCCCTTAAACTTTTATTTCTTGCTATTCTTTTATTCCCGCGGAGGTCGTTGATGTAAATTTACAAGGCATTGTGCTGTCATTTGGCTTATGGTTGTTTTTTTTTTTTTCTGTTTTTTTCTCCTTTCCGTAACTCCCCGGCGTTTCTTATTATGGGTTCTGTACACTTACAAGTTTACAGCCACTGCTGGAGTGACTTATTTTTCGACAACCGCGTGACAACCCGTTTCGATAACTGTATTAGTTTTCAGACCGACGAGTGTCGATTATGATCGTGTATTAGTGGATTAATAATTAATCCGCGGTGTCTCGCTCGGTCGTGCGAGCAGACTTTTCATCCAGCCGAATCGATTTAATTGACTGGTGTACGCGCGCCGATTGTTACGAAATTGCGCTTCGCCAAATATGTAAATCGGAGGTTCCTTTTTTTTGCCGACATTTTTGGCCAAAATACATAACTGCATAATCACTGTATCAACTTATGGTAATCAAAAGAAAGAAAAAAACCAGCACGCTGACCATCTGTTACGAAAAGGATTCATAAATATTGAATGCAAGATGGAAATCGCAGTTTAGCAGTCGATACGAGTTGCGAAGCATGCAACAAATAAAATAATTAATTGTGAACATTACGAGTCAAGTGGAAATTGAATAAGGGATTATGGGTAAAAGTGAAATATTTCATACTACTTGGCCGAGGGAATTTGCCGCGCGTGCAACTCTCGTAACCAAATAGTAATTCCCATCTAAGGAATAGAACAATCTGACATCAGCAGACACTTTCATATACAATTCAATTAGATCTCGTTTCATGTTAAATCCTTTTGCCTCGCGTTACGTAAGATTCGGATTCCGTTGCCTTATATCGTTTCGCTCGCATGCGCGTATTTAAGTCTTATTAAGGAATTCGAGATGCGAACAAAAAGCTGACAAGACATAAAAGAAGAATCGGTTAATTTGGACTTTTTTTTCGTGCGTTTACGTTATTCGCTAGGGAAAACTTTTCGAAATCAATTTGGATTAAATTACGTGAACGAAATGGATGTGCACCGTCAGGCCCTTTGTTTTGGGCGTGAAATGCCGGATTTGGTAAATTATGGGTTTAACGTTTTCAGAGTATTAAGAATCCCTTTTCCACCTCTATATACATTCCACTTGAAAAGATGTGCTTTTTTAACGACGGACTAACATTTTTTTAAACTTCTCCTCGAATAATCTATTTTCGAATTTAATTTGTTCCATTCTACCCGTACATAATCATAAACTGTACATACGAATCATCTTTGAATCATCGCGAGCGATATAATGATCCGTAATTTCAAGTCATTTTTAAACAATCCTCGCGTATGAATATATCTGCAATCAAATTGTGTACAGCAACAATAATATGGTACTATTATTGATATATATATGAAGATCTACTATAAATTTAAGAAGAAATTAATCTGTAAACTAATAATTTGTAAATAAAGATGGACAATTTATGATTTAAACGAATCGTTTTATGTGTCATCAAATAATAATCTAGTGGAGAACAAATATATTTTAATCATAATATTAATTTCTGTTATAAAATTGTACAATTATTCTATAGTTTAGATTAAATCCTCTAAATTTGAGAAAGTAACATAAATTTTTGACTAGTTTAAATACTCAAACCAAATGAACAAATTGTAAACAAAATAAAATTGGTTTATAAATTATATATATTTTTGTCTCTTTATTGTCTCTTTGTTTTAATTAATTTACAAATTTATTTTCCTTTATAACACATTAAAGTATTATTGTTACATTTGGCTTTTGCAGATTTCCTATATTTGCAGAATAAAATATGACATTTTAACATGTATTATTTTAAAATTCATAAATTATATATAAGCAAATAAATCAGAATTATTTACAACAGTAATGATTTCATTTACTTTCTATAATTAATGGACTTCTTTTATATATTACATTTTATACCTTCTTAAATAGTCAAAAGTTAGATATAAAAGTTCGTAAATATACATTTTTGACAATCTACAATAAATGTGTACAAAATTATATATTACTTTTATTTTACTCGTTATTTAATAAAAAAGGTTATGTATCCTGCATGACCAAACAAATTAGATTTGATGTTATTAGAGATAATTTTCGTTTCAACTTTAGACGTTAGATTGTAAGAATATTTTAATCCGCGCTATATATTAATCCCTCTTGTCAACATATTTAATGGCAAATCATCTCAACTTTAAACGACTCCTTTAAATTATAAAACGATAGTTTACAGATTGTAACATAATTAATTAAAAACCAAAATCAGACAAAGTAGTTGATCCTTTTTTAATGTCTCATTTTAATTCGTATCTGCGCATCCCTCTGAAATGGTGTTTGTATTCTAATTAATTGATTATCGTCTCTCCTCGTTCTTCAAACGGAATTACGCGTTGCCGAAATGCGCATAGGTCAAAAGCTTACAATGAAATAAGGCAAAGTGACGCAAGAGTTAATACTATTACAGACGTAATATTCGAAGTAGTTTTGCGCTCATAACTCTCTATTTGGGTTTGGCGTAGCCGTGGTCCTGCTGCGAGGCGGTATACTGGACATCACAGGCGCATTACGAGCGTTTCGCATTATGGTGCAAATGGGTCAACTGCAGATCCTATGCAAATTTAACTGCCGTACAGCAACTAGAGAAGTCGAGCAAGCCAGACTTACCCGTGTTCAAAGAGCTCGAGTTCGCGCAAACTTTTGGCAACTTTGGAACTAATAAAAGTCATCGCGCGCATTACTCCAATAGAATTATTACTTTTTAAAATATCATTCGCCAATGCGCAAGTTATAATGACGGAATTAAAGTGGATTTATTCTCGTCGCGGAACGACTTGTTTTTTCTTCCGACGCATATTAATTCGTTGAGTCAACGGTTTGCAATTATATTCCGACGCCACCGATTACGCGCGCTTAGCAGGTTTAATAACAATTATGTAATTAAATTTCACGAAATCCAAGCGCCCCGACCGGGGATGATATAAAAAATGATGGACTCGTGGAGCACAACGTCTCGATGATTTTGAATCGTTTTATAATCCCAAGCCGACTCTTCTTTATGGCTCAGATTTTATCAAACCGACGAATTTGTGATATTTCTTCATCAGAAAGCAATTCTGATTGTACGTAAAAACAATATTTTTATCAGAATTTTGCTGCACGAAATGGCTGCGTGTTTGAAGCGAAATAACAGTAAAGGTGTTGTGGAGTTAAAAAGATATCTTTCGTCATGGTCCACGACCGGGTCAATACAGGACTGGCGTCAATCTACCATGACAGAACGAAATGTCTTTGCTGTTACAGCGGGACGCAAAGAAAAGACCAATCGAATTGATGTCCGGTAAATTCGTCGTTCTTTTCGTCCGAAACAAAAAAGTCACGTGGATTGTTGTTTGGGTATTGTGCCGAGTTAGATCGATTCCACAAACTTTTTTCGCCCCGGACAATATAACGCTCGTAAACTAACCATTTGTAAATGATAACGGCGAAACGTTTGACGAGGAACAATGTCATCCTTCTCACGATGACGGAACGAAATACGTTTTGAAAAACAATATTAATACGGGCCGAAATCAACAGATACGACGTTTTGAATGGCCGTTCGAAAACCGCGACGACAAAAAGTCAGCCTCGTATCGGCTCGCGTACGCAACTACAAATTTCTTTGCCGTTGCATTATTCCGTATAAAAAATGTGAAAGTAAATCGTTTTATTTCAGGAAAGATTAATTGTATTCGAAAGATCGTACATCGTATTATGAAATACCAATATCGTATATTTATTGTACGGTAGATCCGTTTATATAACGCTTGTATAATCTAATTTTACGATTTTTGCATTCGTAAAGTTTATCTAAGATTCGGAGATAAGAGTCGAAATTTTTGATGGCATTTTTTATGGCAAATCGCTTTGTTGGCGCGATTTACGATCGCGCGCTGATCTTATGAAAGTAAATTGTTTTCGTTACACTGACAAAGTTATATCAACAAGTTTTGGTCGGCACAGTAAGCGCATGACGTGGGCCTTTGAAAAAATGATGGCGCGGTTTTTGTGAGGTAAAATAAAAGGCGCGATGAAAACGAGGGCTGACTGAAACCAGATTTTACAATGCTTGCGCAACGACGGTGGTTCCGCCCGTTGCCCTAGACAGACTTTTTCTAGGTTTTTTGCAACACGGAAACTGGTTTCACCAAGCGAGTGTCTATAGACGTCGATGAATGACCTGCACCAATCAAGAGGAAGCCGTCTATTCGAGAAATTCAAACAAGATTCTTGGATGAACTTCTCGCTCTATTTCTTCTCAACCTATTTTTCGATCGTTATTTGATTATTATTTATTAATTCATCGGTTTTTTTTTCTTTTATTTTTTTAGACCAGACGAAAATTAACATATTAGCAAAACAATCGTAAGAAGTCTTAATTCTGAAAATTTCTTAATTCGTATGTATAATAATTAATCTTACGGATAAATGTACACTGAGAAAAATAAATAACGAAAAATTACTATATCTAATCACTAATTCGGAATCATAAGAGAAAAATCATAATATTTATTATTTTTAAAAATAATATATTGTAATAAAGTAGTATTTTTCCATGTAAAAAAGTTATTTTTTTCCTTTTAAAAACAGTAAATATTATTCTTTTTTTCTTATCATTCCAAATGAAGGAAATAAATAGTACTTTTTCGTCATTTATTTCTCTCAGTGTATATACACAAATTTCTCATAGAAATATTCGTCACATTAATTTATCCTATCCCTTTTCTAGTCGTTTGCCAAGTGTAATAATTTGTAACATACCAAAACTAAAAAAAAAAACTGTAACAACAAAAGCATAAACAGATTACACAGAAATTCCGTGACATTGCGTTGGTACAATATAATGCAATAACCGAAAACGCATAAACTCACGAGGGGGACAAAAAAATCAAATTTCTGAATAGTTTTTATTGTGAACTGAGCCATGTGGCCGACACTTGTGATCGTCACATGTTCAGCTTCAAAATTCCATGTAAACGTCTAGTGAAACTTACTCCATATATCTTTACAATGCAATTAGAGCCTCAATACTCCGTAATTACCTTCCCTTTTTTTCTGTTTTTTAGGTACGTACCGAGAAATGTCAGACTGCTCTGGACGAATTTCGTGAGGTATTTATGCATTCAAAACGAAACTCTAGACTTAAATCATTGATCATTGTTATGACAAATCTTCAACGAACGAAAGCGTTTGTTATCGTTTAATCATAACGCGTATAATAACATCAAATCTGAACCATCCAACGAATGATTCGTAAAAATCAAAAGTTGTTGCGCGCCCAATTAGAAAGAAAGCCGCGGCTGAAAAAGCATTTATGAAGATTATCCCACGCACCTGACAACGGACGATTGGCGATTTATTTTCGGACGTTGAATTCGATCGCGGCAGTATATAATGGGAATAACAGAAATGCAATCTGAAATCGCGAAAGGCAGAATGTTAATCTAGTTCGTTGATCTCACGTGACGCGATAAAATCACAATAACGGAGCTCGCGTGCGTATTTTCTTTCGCCTGTTGAAATCCCTTTGAATGGCAGAAGGTCGTGACTCAGAAAAGGAAGCCTCGGTGTCGAATTTCGTGATTTCTCCTCCGGTATAACATCTGGATGCGAGACAGCAGGCAGGTAGACTGGCCGAAAAGAATCGTGGATGTGGAACCCGCCAATCCAACGGAGTATTCATAAAAAAAAAGGAAGGGGGGTGAGGGGCTATCGAGGGACACAGACGTAAAATAAGCGTTTGAGGAAGGTCCCATCTCATCCACCCTCGTCAAACGGAATGCGTGCTATCAACGAGCGTCGGGAAGTTCGATGTCAAACTTTAGGGTGGAAAGTAGAGTCCCTCGGGAGAAGGGGATACATCCTTAATTATATCAAGTCGATTTACGGCACTGATTTATTTTAAACTTTGCACTCAGGGCGGCGTTTAGCGTTTATTTTGGAAATATTTCTGCGGCGAAAATGCTCCGCGCCGAAAGGTAATCGGAAATGAATGCCGCGGGAGTTAGGAGTCAAAGTGTTTCGTTAGATATATTATAATATATATCGTTTAAATAAAGTTTTAATACAAAAATGTGCGCGTATAAAATGCAAACCGTCGCGAAAAGATTTTTGATTACGAGACCATCGCGACAAAGCGAGAGGTGGAAATATTTAATTTTGAATATTAAACTGATGTTAAAGCAACGCGCCGCTAATATCCGCATTTTTCATGCAAATGAAGCTGCTCCGATAAGCAAGAAATGCAAGAAAGTCATTGAAAAATGCATTCGGTGAATTAAAAAAAAGCCTTTTAACTGTACTGGTTTGCCGAGACGAGCGACTTTGGTCCCAACGCGATTGCGATTTATTTTTGTATAACCGAATTATTATAGTTTATATATATATATTTACTAATGGTGTTTTTTTAAGAAATTTTAATTTCAAAATGTCCACGTGAAATACGATGTTTTATCGCTTTTAATTCGAATTCCCATCAATCGTGAAAATAAAATACCGAAAATGGTTCGGTAATTCATTTACATAAATCCTTTAACAATAAATGTTCTTCGTTTGCCCGCGACTATGGCTTTTTCAACGTAATTTGTCTCCTAAGTGTTTGTACGAATTTCATAAAATGCTCGCCCACCCCGCTGAGAGACAATTTTCTCGACATTATGTGTGTTCGAGTTTAACCGACTGGTTTCAGCTGGCACATCTGTTTCCGTTGCCGTTGTCATGCCGAGAGATCTGCTTCCTTCCTTCTCGCTTTGAATTTTTTTGCAATTGCATTCACTAATGGGCGAGAGTAAAGGCGGGATCGGGAAAGAGAGAGTCAAGCGATTGATTAATGTTCCCGAGTTCCGAATGGTCAGGTCGGATTTCAGGTGGAATTGGAATTTTGTTTACCAAAGCGAATCGTAAACATTAGGCGATTGCGGGGTCAGAGGTTAATACTAGTATCATGTCGATTTTTATTACAATATTATTTACATCAAAAAGCATTTATCTCAAACGGCGTTAAATCACGCGTATTTTTAACGCTGATTTCAAAAAAACTGATTTACATCGCCGCTGTAAGCAATCTCTGATCAATTTATAGCTGCATTTTTGTTAAACTTCTTGACCGCTAACTAATTAAAATTTAATCTACAAAGATATATATATATATTGTTCGCAAATCAAAGCCGTGCGATGTACAAATGTGACGTTTTATACGTTTTGTCTATATATACACACATATATAAAATCAATATATAAACGATTGTTTTTGGTTTATCTTTTATTTCCGATCATTTTTATACTTCAATCTTATTTGCTATAATTGTATATGAAATATTTTCACTTTCTTGCTATGTTTTCGAAAACAATAAATTTATTGTAAAGACCGCGCGCGCGCACCGCAAAAATTATCTCCCGCATAAACAATCGAAATCCGTCTTTATCGTCAATATTAACGACGGCAAAGATTGATCTGCATTTATTCAAAATATATATATAGGATTCAGATAACATCGCGGCTTTATTCATTTTTACTGTTTTCGTTTCAACGGTTATAAAGCGAGCCACGCCGACTAATTGACGACGTTTATTTCGCGCAAATTCATGCCAAATTAACGGCTTCGTCGATGTTTTTATTTTCGTCGACGGCGGTCCGATCATTTATAAAGCATCAAATGCATAATTTATCGGACCGAAACCGAGTCAGATGCGGTTATCAAGTATACACTTTGGAATGTATTATGACACTCGTGATAATGATGCGATCGCGGTGCAATTTCCATTACACGATCTTTGTGTGTCATACTCGAGTCTCGTGACCGATTATTTTTCATAACGTGACTTCCTAGAGAATGGAATATCGCGCAATTTACGTAATCAAATTTCTTTTGTAATTGCAAATCCAGCGCGGATGGGGCGTATTTTTAAAAATCTTAAAAAATATATATTTACCGAGAAAAATGTCACTCACAAAATGCCCGATTTGACAGCAACTTCGCGGCATTAAAAGATTTACTAGAGAGAGAGAGGAGAAAAAAAAGAAAAAAAATGAAATGTAATCACATTATGGAAAATATTCATTCGCTGTTCCTGGCGCACGAAATCGGTTTATTGCACATTTTTAATGACTCAGAATCGCTCGCAAGAAAGCGATTATATAACGAAATTAACGCCGCAATTTTTTCATTAACAAATTGCCAACCCGAGTCTTTTACGTTACAAAATAATAAACAAATAGTTAACACGAATAATGCGAGGAACAGAAGAAAGTTATGTAACGCGTTAACCTTAAACATCGAATGCATAATGTAACTCTCCGCGTTAAACTAGAAACAATTAAAACGCTAATTAATTAATAAACTATCAATGTTAAAGCGCGGTAGATTAACGAGCACTGAAATAGAAACCAGCGTTAAACTCGTTACGTATGTATATATATATATATATATATAAAATACAGGAATTAATTATGTATTCAAATCTGAAGAACGTATGATAATATTTAATACGAGTATATACTTGGCATATAAAAACGAGCGTATAAAAACTTGATATTTCAATGTTAAAGTGAAAGGAAGGCGATTAAAAATGTGCATAAAACAATAATGAGAACAAGTGCAACACACCGCGGAGAACATTATGACCTCGCAAAAAGACTCGCGAAATAAGTATGATAATCGGAAAAGAAAAAAAAAAAACAAAACAAAAAAAAGTCGATATTTGAGTTTCTGAGCGCGGAGTCCCAGTGACATTGTCGCGCTGAAAAATTGTGTTAATGGAAATGTTTCGCGCGTATTTTTAAAGTTTTTCTTCGTTCGCAATTGTTATCGCGGGGCAAAGATCAAATTCTACTTTAGCGACGATAAATCCGTATCTGCGAGCTATCGAGCGTTATTGCGAATAGAGACGTTCATTCAGCGAATTACGTTCGACGGGAATACGATGATAATAACTTATAAAGTGCGATCGATTTTGAAAACGCTCGATTTTTGACGCGCCGCTGTTTGTCTCGGATCACGCCGTGCGCTAAATCCTCATCCGTCGTTTGTGCTGAACGTCGATTTGGTAACATCGGCGCGTATTAATTCGCGACAAATTGCAAAGTCATTATTCTCCTGGCGTAATTGTTCCCGATTTTTGCGCAACCGCAATGGCTAATAAAATACGAATACATTCATATTTATATATATATATATATATATATATATATATATTTACATACATGTATACATACGCGGGATACACGCAACTTTCTAGTTCCTCGAAATAGAAATTCGGATAAGCCATCGAGAACCGTTAATGATTCATGCGTAAAGTACCGACTTGGAGCTGCAAGCAGATATTATCGGGCAGATTTAATGATCGGCGCATGCATTACCAATACCCCGCGTTTATTCGTAATATACAAACG
>JABFQC010002305.1:0-16502 GCA_022817085.1 Psilanteris sp. ZL-2020
TTTCTCTGCGCATTTGATGTTCTACAAAACATTATTCTAATATCTTTCATTTGCCTAGTAGTTCTTCTGTCGTCAATATTATATGTCATTATACATTTAAATAAATAGTTCGGAGTCAAGTGATTTACACATTTATAAATAAATAACACAACATTTAAAATTAGTCTTTGTTTATTATTTTATTATTATTATTATTGTTGTAATATTATTTATGATAAATGATAAATAAGATAAAAAATGTTAAAAAATCGCACAAAACATGTTAAAAAAATTCATTTGTCAATCGTGATGCTCAATTAACATACTTCGTGCTAAATTTTACTACCAAATTTCTCTCAGTGTATAACAGATTCGCAGGTATGAAAAATTCCCTACACCAACTGTTTTATATAAAACGCATTTCATCTAATTTAAATCCGGGTATAAAGAAGCAATCGGAAAATGTAGTTTCGCTTATTAAGCTTTGGCGCAAAGCGTTTATTTCGGAGCACGGCGCGGTAACGCGCGTTGTGCCAGACTGGACGATAGACTACTTAGACACAAAAGGTGTAAGGAAGTGTGCGAATGCTCTAATCGTAGCGTAGTATCAACGAATACAATATTGCACTGGGAAATCAACACTAAGTTTCGGAAGGTAAACATTTATTACGCGAAATATCTTCCATAAATGCAAAGTTTCGCTCAAGTTTCTTCCTGGCTGCTGCTAAGTTATATACAATAGCTGTGCTTATGTAACACTGCCACAACAAATAACGTACCATCACTTGTAATTACGAATTGATGCCTTAATATTAGCTACGTTTTCAGAGGACGTTGTGTCTGTTATTTACGTCGTGTTCCGGGCAACCTTTGAGACACCCAGTCAACGTTTCTTTGAATTTTGCTGATTAAAGTAATTCTCATCTTGCGACCATTTTTTATTTCGCTTTAGCGCCGCAGTAATTGGGCCGTCAAAAAAATGCTTAATTTCACTTTCAAATTCGAAGCAATCGAATTGTAGCGTCGGAAAATGCGCGGAAAAATTAATGAAATTCAATGGGTTATGTATGATGAAGTGAATTTTTTAAGGAGTCTATAATGCTCGTTTTTAAATTAGCATAATGTGGTAAACCTGTATATATATAGGCGCATAAAAAATTTGTTGTGAAAAAAAATTAGAATATTATGAATATCATTTTTCAAATTTTGTTAACATCTCCAAGAATTGTTAATAAATGTTCATGTTAAGTGAAAATATATTTATATTATAATCCATAATTTATTCAGATGCTTTATATATATACAAAAATGACGTAGAGAAAATTTTATTTTTGCGAATATATGTAAATAATTATTGTATATTAATAATATTAATTATGGTAATTTTATATATTTTTAAGCATTTGTTTTATATATTTATTTCAATATATGTGAAAAACAAGGAATTTTTCCTTTCTTGAAAAAGTAAGTTTTTGAAACTTTAAAAAAATTCTATGATTCCTTTTATAAAAAAGTAAATTCTATGCTTTGTGAATTCATTAGAATGTAAAAATATAATGAAATTTCATAACTTAAAAAATTTCAATTTGCTGTTATGAATATTGTTCGGTGCTTAACAGTTTCGTCAGAATGTGCATAATAATCATGCAAAACTAGTGTTATTTAAAAAGATTCTTAAGAACTTGCAATAGCACATGTGACATTCTAACTTATAATGTTCTTCCATTTCTTTATAAATACAAGAAAATTATATGCAATTTTTGAATGAAATGTTTTAAATTGTAATATATAATAATATCGATTACTTTACGAGTATAACTTTTCATGTTACAAGATTTATAAATTGGATTTAAAAGTGAATACGAAAAATAATACTCTAATTAAGCGTAGTTTTAACGCGTAAAACAGCAATCCACTTGTAGCTAATTAAAACGAATAATGGTATTCTTGAATAATGCATTTATACTTTATATATAGTTCCACTCAAAATTATTTTCATACGATAAAATTTCCCGTTAATAATTTTCCTGTCAAACAAATAAATAACAATTATCATATCAAGCTATAATTAAAAATGGTTTCAACATATAATTGTATTTTGAATCAAATAATTTACGTTTATTATATATGCAGTTTGACATATAAATTTCAGGGAGAAATTGCCTTCTGCATAGATAAGTTAATGTTTGAACAATGGTAAAAGACCTAAAAAAGATTTGATCTTATGACTCAATATCATTGCAATAAAAACTCGGAAGTGTTTCCACTCAATTAAACTGTCATATTATTGACGTAATTCTTCGTTTCAAATTCATTCATAAATCAAATTATATCCGACGTTCGTATGAAACTTAAAATTAAGTTAAGTTAATAATGTAACAAATCAGACGAAGACTTACTGACTAGTTGCCATAATTATTAAGAGTTATCTCGAATATTTCATTACTAAGATATTTTTATGAAGATTTTTATAAAAGTAACACTTCCAACAATACGAAATTACCGATAACCAAATTTATTCCGATTTCAATATACGATCCTATTTTTTATCGTCAATCATGTTTGCCGAGCTATCAAAACATCATTGTTATATTGTTCTGTATTTCAGCTCTTCGTATTCAATTGAATTTAATTTATTATCGCACGGTTAAAAGTATGTCGTTTCGACGAAAAAATTGAATTGCTTTGGTACGCAATAAGCGCATGTAAACACGCGAAAAAATACATTTTTCTACATCACAAAAAGTGAAGGTCACGATTGTTTTGTTTATTTGTTGTATTTATACATTTGGCTGTACCTTTTTTAACTCGGCACCCGAACTGATGTTTTTAACATTATACAAACTCTGTTTTCAATTAAATGCTAAATTAAATAAGTTGTGCCAGGGACGGGGTTTTGCGATTGAAATCTACACCGTAGTTAATTTATTACACGAGTCAAATCCTTAGGCGAAACAATTGCTCACGTCTTTTGTGCAAAGCATGAAGACATCAAAGCGCCATTTAGTCGGAAGTAACACTGGCTTTGTGGTTTTCAAAACTTAAAGTCACAAAATGTCATAAAATTACAACAAAATAGCTGCTGTGGACCGTCATCATAAAGTGCGTCTAGGATTTATGACAAATCACAAAAACAAACTCAGCTTTACAATAACTTTCGCATAAAATATATCATTCTGGTTTAGGAATTCAAATGAAGAGAAAGATCGAACAAGCTATAAACCTTCAACCACCGTAAAACATGTCACCCGATTCTATTTAGTATCAAAACAACACAATTTTGTTCGCAAAAAACATGAAACGTCAATTTTTAATTTTTTTTCCCCCCAAACCATTCCATTTTAATTGATTGCAAAATTTGCAGTATCAAAAGTTGTTTTTTTTCTTTCGAATAATCATCATCTTTGCAGTTCCGGCTCTCTAATTAATGGAATTTCAATTATCCGAACGAAATCAAAGATATTATTATAAATACGGTTGCGAAACGGAAAACGAGGTCTTCGATAAATCCCCGTGGGTGTCGTGGTACAATTTTAACAAAGTATGAAGAATACTTCATTTTTTTTCTTTTTTTTTTTTTCGTCTAAGATGAAACGCGCGTTCGCGCAAGTTCGTTAGCGTTCATTTAGTTAATTTGTTACGTTGGCAGCAACTAATATAATTGACGCATGGGATTCAATTTTTCTTCGCCTGCAATTATTTCCAAAGTTATTATAAAGATAACGACGGTCATAACATATAATAAAAGTTTCGGTATTACCGTATATCGATATCGGCGGAATTTATTGTACATAAAAACGTAATTTCTTTGTCCTATAAACGTGATAAGAATGTCTCCAGAAACCAATTCGGGGGTCAGTGGTGGAACGTAAAATTTATTCGTCGTTCGAGATGCTTCGCCGACTTCTGTGGGGTTCGCTTGATAAATAGATTTTTTAAAATTAAACCATAGAATTAATGTTGTCGATAAATATTGAATTCACAATGCAATCACTGGATGAGGGATTTCATTTCGATGCGTTTTCAAGGAGATAAGATACAGCGGTATATTGATTTCTTTACTATTAATTTCATAATGACTTACTCATATATAGTTATATCGGCATAACCGTATTTTCAAATAATTATTACGCCGCTTCATTTTTATCTGAAGCAATAATCTGTTTTCGTTTATGAAATTGCGCTGAATTTGAAGCTGGATTAATCGATGCTAATAACATACAAATTATCTCGTTTAAGAATGATTAAACATCAACGATGCATGTTTCGTCCGCTGTAAATATTTGCACTAATAACAACGGTGTGAAAAAATCAAAACTGAACATCCATTTTGCAGTGCGAGAGAAAAATTGAATTGCTTCAATCTTAATACATGATACCCCAGGCAAAAGTTTCCTAACCTCAAATGACTTAAAGACCACGCAGCTTAGTCACGATATTAGCAATCAACGTCGAAAAATCAACATCCAACAAACGTCGAATCGAGTTTACAACTCATTCATTGAACGATGTTAACTCATCTTGATGGACAACGTCGTAATAACATTGTATCGATGTCAAAATAAATAAAAACATTAGCTTTAATTTATTTTCGCAATTTGTTTATCGAATCGACTTTAATCTGAAGAAATAAATCTTTAAATTTGACTTATAAGATATTTAAATTTCTAAAAATAAAATTATACAGTATCTTAAAATCATTCTTCATAATATAATTTAAAATAATAAAACTGTATTTAAAATGTAATTAATAATCATATAATAAAATGATATTTATATATTGCAGTGTAATAATGAATTATAAATATAAATATATTACCAATTTCATTAACTTATGCTAACTTAAAAATCCCAGAATTATATATTACATACAAACTTATATATACGCAAAGTTGTTTCAAACTTTTTTCTTCCAGTCCGAGACGTTCTATACATCCATCCCATTTTGTTACCATTTTTAAATTTTAGTTGCAATTCAAGACTGCCTTAAATGTCAACATTTTCAGCGCTACAAACCTGATCCATCACGTATTCGCACTAAAAAGTCTTTCGTTTCTCGTCCTCGACTTTCTGCTTTCATATATCGTTCAGAAGGCGTTTATTCGAGAAACGCATTGTGTGTAATTGTTTAATGGTTGAAAAAAAAAGAGATTTATTTGTTTCGCCGTTACACATTTTTTGACCGCAAACGTTTTGTTACGATGGCATAATAAGCACAGCGCCAACATAAATTGCACAGAATGTTACATGATACGTTTAAATAACAGTACCACAAGTGTTGATTATTTTACTTCTCGATCCCGCGATTGTCAGTGTTTCTGCAGAAATGTAAGCGACTGTGCAACGAGATGCTATTATCCGCTATTAAAGACTCAGTCGATAAATTGTGCACGCCGTGTATGGACATGAATCGAGTGACTTGACACATAATATAACAGATCACCTTGTTGCGGAAGGCACCTGTTATAACGCGCAAATATTCATTAATGTAGATTCATCGTGAGAATCGAAAAGCTATCGCCCGGCGTATAAAAGTCTATGATTTACCTCGTTCACCTGAGTTTGTTCCTCGTTATTCTTCGTTAGTTGTCAACAAAACTCAGGTGGGTAACTGAGCTGCTTTCGCGCGTAACGCGTATGATTGTCCCAATTTTCCGAAAATCGGGACGAGTTCGCTTAAACGTGTGCTTAAACGTTTCGGAACCCCTTTTTTTTGTTGGATAATTTTGCACAACCTAAATTTAACTTGATTGAAGGTCGTTCGCTCGAGTCACCTTCAATATAATTCCTGATATTAGCGCGGATTAAGTTATGATATAACAATGGAAATATCCGTGACAATAGACGTTTTCCGCGAGTTTTCATCGAATGCAGAGAATTGGTGATGGATTGAACCGATATTTTGGTGATTCTTTACGTGAAAAGTGTTTTTTTTTGTTGACTTCTGATAATTATATTGGATGTATTTCTTTGATTTTTTTGAGTACTTAGTTTACTTTAATTAATTTAAAGACTGGCTTAAGTAAGTTATATAATAAACTTACTTTACTTTAAATTATAAAAGGACATTATTTAATTATTGGTTGATGATTTTTTGATTTATATATATCAGTTTAGATAGTGCAATGGCATTTTAGTTATTTTTAAAATAATGATAAGAAGTAAAAATAGAAAGTCATATATGGTTAATGAAGAGAATTTTTCGAGAATGTGTTATTTGATACTACTGTTCATTGTTATTTATATAAAAAATAGTGAAAATTTATTTATATATTGTAAATAATTTATGAAATAGTAATTTCGAATCAAAATATACCAAAATTTATTAAGAATAAAACTCGAAAATATTTAGATATAATATATTATTATGTATTAATAATATACTAATTTAATCATGAAATTTCTACAAATAAAAATCAGAATATTATTACTAAAGAAATTGAATTTATAAAGAAATATCTCTAGTAATTTGATTAATATATTTTAATAGTTTTATGTATTTACTAAAGAATATTTTAGATTTATTAACTTCTTGTAATATAAATTAATTTTGATTTATTCTAAAGTCTTTTATATTGATTCATATAAGCTTTATCTGATTTAACGTACTTTGTAAAAACACTCGTTTATGGTTAACAAAATGTTATTTAAAATAGTAATTTTAAACAATCGATACCTTTAATACAATATAAAGTAATATAATGCCGTAGATGGAAAAATTGCAGATATTTACAGAAGTATAAATCATTAATTTTATTTAAAAATAATTTAATTAAAATTTCATTAAACTCCAGTATTAAATTCCATCTCAGAATATCAATATGTCAACAAACTGCAGATTCGTTTGGACTAAGGTTCCAAAAATTAATTTAAATTCAAATTAAATTCAAATAAATTCAAATACAAAAATCCAAATTAATAACCATTATATCAGTTTGACAAGGAGTCCTTTCAGTTGAATTTGAGTGAAGGATATAGTGATATTTGTAAATTTGATTACTGGCAGACTTTCAATTCAATTGTACATGAACACTTTCAATTCCACGCGATTCAAGATTGGTTTTAAATGGAACAACTAGACCAGTATGATGTTTTTAATTAAGTTGTGATGGACGTTCGACGGAATTTTCTTTTAATTAAACTTCGAAAAGTGGGTTGTATTAACATGTACTAAAGCTGGGTATAATTTTTCATGACATGATAAATCGATTTTGTCTTGCTCGACGTTTATGAATCGCACCGTTATAACAGAACATTATAGTTGTTTGAATTTTACATAATTATGTGATTATTAAGATTTAAACTATATCTAAACTTGCAAAAAGCAATTGAATCCCAGGATAAAAAGTTTCTAAATCTGTTTTAAGTCCAGGGATGCAGAGAATATAAAGTTGGAGATAATGAAGTTTCACGCAGCGTAATATACAGTGGTTTATTGTTTATATAAACAGCTAACTAATCTAACAATTATGCGATATTATAATTTGCTTGCAAATAGATGGATAAATCTAATGAAATACGGAAGCATCAGAGTATAATTTATTATTAAACGGACAATCAAATATTTATTTAGACATTGTTCGAAATAAATCTTCCCGATTTGAGGTTTTAAAACGATAATCAAAACAAAAACACACGGCGTAATACAATACGAAGGTCATTTTTTAGTTTGTTTTTATTATTTGTTTGTGTTTAGTCGGCTTTATGTTTACGTCTTGTTGTCGAAAACCTGGTTAAAGCCATTCGTTTTAATTCGAATATAAATTGAATCAAATGAAAATAATTCCAAATATCCTGCATTTTAGTTTCGTTCTATTTTTTTTACAATTAAAGCATGTCAAATTTATCAAAGCCAACAACTAATTACAAAGTAAGATGATGAAAAAAGTCAAATGAAAAAAGTCACAAAAAGCGTGCATCATATTTGAACGTGGTCGTTTTTCTGGTCGCGTGATCCATTTAGAATGTCACGAATATAAGTCCGCTTCATCAGTTTATGTCAAGAAGTTTTGATGAAAAATATTTGATAACCCTATTAATTAACCATAATTATGCTCTATGTTAAGTATCCATTACATGTTTCTTGAAAGTGAATGTACTTGAAAATCACGATTTTTTTGAGCATCAAATTCAAAATATATTAGTCACTTTGCATAAAAGACTTGTTAACGACAAAGTTGCGAATTATTGGTGCTCTAATATGTCTTCGCGTTGTATCTTTCTTATAATATACTCTGCCAAATTCGTAATTGTGAAAGTTAATTTAATGAACATCAAGTTTAAAGTTTAGTTATTGGCAAACAAGAACCATCAAATTATAAACTGTGACCACGAGTTTGACAACTTTTAATTATACAATGCTTTTTGTACTAAGTGCGTTCATAATTTAAATTTAGTATTTCGTGAAAATATTGTATTATACTTAAAAAAACATGAAATCTATTTACTTAGTTGAGTTATTAAAAATTTAATCAAATATTAAATTTTTTAATTTGTGTATAAAATATATTCTAAAGAAAACATTTGAACAGATATTTAAAAACATTTTCAATAATTTGAAAATATTTAATACGATGAATGTATATACGTACACGTATGTAACTTGTTAATAACAGAATTTTTTTTATAAACTGCTGCAATTATGACTCAGTGCAAATACGTTATCCGGTATTATTAAATTGTAGTACTAACGTTGCAGCAAGTATATCATTCCAGTTAAAGTACGTATAGTTTCTGACCATTTAAAAGTAATTAAAAAATAAAATGTATACGATAAATGTGAAAATATTTAATTTATGTATATTTTTTAATATTGCTGTATTCTAATTTGGATATTTCATACAGTTATACAAAAATAATTCAAGATACTATATAATGTCAGTATACTTTTAAACACGCAGAAAACTTTATTTGAACTAGAAATCAGAATCTATACAAATATTTATTCGAAAATAAAATCATAGTCATTTTTTTAAATCCTCGTTATAATTATAATCATAGTATTAGATAATTTTATTACCTAATTGAAATTACTTCAAATCTCTGTTGGACTTTGTCTTTTGTAAATAAATCTTGCAAATTCAATAACTTAATTGTATAAAAAAATCCAAAATGTATTTTGAAATTTACAAAATATTTATTATTCAAAGTATATTTTAATACAAAAATTTAACTTAGAAATTAAAATTCAACTCATTTAGAAGTTGGTACAAAAATAAAAAAGTGCAATTTATCAAAATTAAATAATTGATCATCGTTACTATTTAATTGTTTAAATTTAAAATTTAAAATACATATGCACACATGCATAGGGCATTTGTATACAAAAACATTTACCCACTATTCACAAATAAAATATATTTATAGTTTTAAAACTAATTAACTGTGTATATATATTAAAAACTGATTACGGAACGTAACGAATAATAATTTATAAATAATATTTACAAATGTGTATATAAACATTCCTGAAATGGAAAATGTATAACTTTTCAAATACACCGGCCTGTTTAGCATGCGAACAGTTGCGTGTGTATAATTACGATAATTTATCAAACAAGTTTTTCCACTCGATATAATTTACGAGAACGGTTCCTCGATATTTAAAAGGGCATTACTCTTTTATATATACAAACACATGTACTTTAGCACCTTTTAGCATTAAATTTAATTGCAGCAGAATGTTAATACATATTATTTTGATGGTGCAGTTGACAAATGATTCACGAATATACACTCAAAATAATGATTTCTATGATTACAGGTTACATTCAAAATTGCATTCTAATAATTAGTTATAATCGTTATTTGTTTACAATTATTAAATGTTAAATGTTAACATGACGTCTTGAGAAAAAATCTTAATTCATTGTATCAACATGGTAAAAGTTGCAATTTAAATTCTGTCGAACTTTGATGTTTTACGTAAAATATATATTACTCCAATTTATCTGGTTAAAGTCAATTAACGCTCAATTAAGAATTATAAGGTTTCTAGACAAGCATCACAAGTATATATAAAGACATCTAATTAGACCGTGATACTCCGTTTTCACAATATCTTCGACTCATAATTCTCTTATTAAGAAGGTCTAATGTATGTTATAAAGTCCTTCTGTATAGAATAAAAAAAAGTACGAAAATTATCAGTTGAGATATAAGTTACGCAATTTTATATTTCAAGCGTTATTTCGGTCCACATTACCAATATCGATAAAATGCAAGTACTAAAAATTATTAGGGTTTTTTAATAAAGTTTTGAACATATTTAGTTTTTTGTTCCTGTAAAAGATATGATGAATGCTTATATGAATATGCTTTTACGTAAAAATAGTACACAGCTACTGTCAATTATATATGTATACATGTATGTATATTTTAATATAATTATTATAGAATTTAACTATATTCAATAAATAATTTAAATATAAATTGATTATTCAATAATAATCACAAAGTATATACAATTATAATAATTTAATATTATATATTTTATATTAATATAATACTACATAAATTATATTAAACTATTTACTTTAATGCAAATAAGATTATAAGATTATAATAAATAAGTACAATGGCGTTATTAAATTAATTATATTTTATTAACAGTGCTATTATAATATGGTATTTTATAAGCAAGTAAAGCTAATTTATTTCTTATTTTTTCTTTTTATTATTTCAAAAAGTCTTTAAAACAGGTTTTATAATACTTTTCAATATTTTTACTAACAAAAGTTAAATTATTTTTGATGGACTTTTACAGTTTGAAAAATATGAGCACTGTCATAACACACACTTTTATGTATAAAGTAATACAATACTTTTTATGTAGGAAGAAATACATGTAACAGAAAAAACTTCGATTATAACCCTTTTTATGTACTTAAAATTGTTACAAAATTTATTACATCTAATCATTACCATTTATATATCGAGTAAACAGTTTTGCATGATTCGTTTATTTTAAAAATGAAGAAATATTAATTTTTAACATTTTTTATACGAATCTTAGTTCTTATTTAAAGCCTTTATTTCAAACAAGACAATTTTCAAAATAATAAATTAAATTAAAAAAATGTCATGTTTGTGTAAATTTGTTCGTGTAGTTTTTTGCGTAAAACTGTCCGATCAATTTCGTTTGCGAATATTATTACATGTGATTAAACACGAATTACAAAAATTGAAAGGTTTTATTGAAGTTAACTGCTGCCAAGTTAAAGATAAGTTTTTCGTGGAAAAAGTTAATTTCCTTTGGAACAGGTTGAAGTCGCTGCCAAATAAGAATGGTACTTTTCTGTAAAGCTGACTGAAATACTACTAGAAAAAAGTACAATAACAGATATTGTTTCCTTACAATTTATTTCTTTGAAAAGTAGATCTTGATCTGTCGAATACAAGAGCATTTTAAAAATTGATCATTTGGGTCAAACAGGATTCGCATTTGCTGGAAGATAAAATTTTAACAGAAATAAAGATATGACTAATTGATAACGTTCCCAATTTGTTTTTAACAACTTACGTTGAGAAGTTATTATTAAGTTACATTAATAAAATAACTATCGTCAAATATTTATACTACATGAATCATATGGTTCAATTTTAAATTTGACATAGTTCAATTATAGATGAATTGAATTATGACAAACTAGTATTTTAAATTACTGTTTTTATTTATTACTCATTGAAAATAATTAGCAACGATCGATAAAACGATATATTTAGAATTCTTACAGAAAAGAAATGTAAATGATAGTAATTTGAATTTTGCATTTTATAATAATTATGCGGATTCTAATTTTGGAAGAAAAAAATAATACATTGTGAAATATATTTCATAAAGAAAATGTAATTATGTTTAAGGGAATAACAACAATATAATAATATATATTTTAATAGAAAGTATTCATTTCGGATATAATGAATTGAAATCCGATCTATAAGTAAGGTAATTAAATTAGAATTGTTATATATGCCCGATGCATTGAATAATAATTTGTATCTGTTGATTCTTTATATAATAATAATAGTATTCATTTTTAATTTAATTAGAAACATTAATGTATATAAGAATATATATTTAAAATTGCGAATATATTTGCATATATAATCCATGAGATACGTACAAGCAAAATATGATTATAATATTATTATTGTTATGTAGAACACATAATGTTTATATGGCGCTAATATATACGTTCGTTTATTCAAATTTCAGTATATATAATTAAAAGTATAGAGCTGTCCGAGTTATAATTTATTTTTATTTCATTTTATTTATACAATACAATTAAAATGTACTCAACTGTTGATTATTAATCATTCTATAAACATTAAATCATATATGAACGGTAAATTTCAAATAAAAGGTTATTATTCATTTACTGTATGCCGTAACTGACAGAAGGTTAATGGTGCAAAAAACTCGTCTGGTGTCTTTAGGATGTTTATCTTTTAGAAAATTGACTAGCAAAAATAAAAAAAATAAAGAATATTTCTATATAACCAAGTGACGAAAACATCGTAATAACAGCGGAAATTTAATTTCAGTTGCAAAAATGGCTACGGAATTTCCCGAATGGATTAACAAGGGTTTTGTCGAGAAAGTATTCAAGTCTTCAGGAAAGGATGACGTCCTCGAAGTTACTAACGTAACATTGAAGCCTGCCACTAATAAGGGCGATAACTATACTAGTGATATGATAAGAGTGCATACTGAATATATAAGGAAGGATGATAAAAGCACACAAAATCACTGCATGATTCTTAAGTTATCGCCTCAGAAGGAGGGTATACAAAAGTCGTTGGTAAATATAAATTGATACGTTTAAATTTTTAAACATTATTTATGTATTAAATTTTAAGAAGCATAGAGAAAAAGTAATATTATAATTTAATATTCGCAACAGTAAAATAAAAACCCCATTAAATACTTTATAAAAAAAAAATTCAAATAATTGACAGTTCAAAAAGTGTCAATTTATTGTTTCCAATATAGATTTCATTTTATGGTGTATTGTCTTCATAAAATGTAATACAAAAATACAAAAAAAAAATTCCTTGCTATACCAGAGTCTTAATTTAAGATATCAATATATTCTAAAATAGGAGACCGATTAGTTTTTAAATTAAAATACATTTCTTGTGAATTTGCTTTTAGAGTTAAAATATGTCCTGCGGAATACACGTTTCATTTTAAAATTCGACGTTTTTAAATATGTAACAAAATATGACAATATTTTTTAGGTAAACTCCGCTGGTCTGTTCAATACTGAAACTTCCATGATGACCGACACGTTAAAAAAGATGAACGAACTTGTGGGACCAAAGCATCGTTTCAGTGCCAATGTTTTGTATTATCAGAAAGAAGAACCTATTCATTTAATATTAGAGGATCTAAAAATGAAAGGATTTCGCATGGCTTGTCGTAAATCTTGCTTAGACTTTGATCATGCATTATTAGCCATCCAAGGTCTTGGAAGATTCCATGCGAGTTCTGTTGCTGTTGTTGAAAAAGTAAGAATTATTACACGCGTATAATAATTCTAAAAAAACGGTTAAATTCTGTATTGCTTTTAATTAATCGCAGTATAACAAAATTGTGCTAATGAAAATGAAGATTTGCACCCAGCGATCGCTATAATATTTCCTATGTAGAAAAATCTGTGGTCTGCCAGTTGAAAATGACCGGCCCAAGCTTGGCACAACCTTGGATGCCAATCCTAGTAAACATTGAAATCAAACGCCAATTACCTCGGGCCCAACTTTGGCAGCCGACCTTTCACAGTGTAGCTCAATATCATTAAAATGTACTTGTGATTAGTTCGCGTTTGTGGTTAGAGTGGCGAAGGCGGATACTACCATTAAGGATTTAAGCAACATTGGCGACGATTATTACCCGGATGGGTGTCCGTTCATAGAAGATGTTTTATAATGATAAAAATACGTTTTCAGATATTATAATATATAAACATTTTAACAATTATTTATATTTATTTAAATAAGCTTATGCCAACGTTGGGCCATAGCTAATTGATGTTTCATCCCGACGATGGGCCACCATTGGTTACTAACGGTGATTCAATCGTCAACAGTGTTGGGCCAAGCTTGGGCCGTTTCTTTTTTTCTACATGGATTATTATTTAATTAATTACGAAATATTGATTATAGACTAATTATTTTGTATATTATATTTTGCGTAGGAATCGTATCACAAAGAAGTTTATAACAAAGGTATGTTTCATGAACAACACCCTAAGGAAATGGCGTTGTTTTTTAATTCCAATATACATGTATTAGCGGAAGAAATGCGTACATGGCCTGAGGCTACAACGTAAGTTAACATAATCGTGTTCTTTGTTTTTATTAAACTAATAAAATTAAATTAATTGTGGGTAAATGTAAATTTTAATTTAATAAGATTTGTATTAAAATTTTGATTCGGCAATCAGCTTTTGTTATTATAAAAGATAAGATATATTCAAACGTAATCTTAATAAACATTTTCAATAATGATATATGGAATTTAAATGAGTTATAATGAAGGAAAGATTTTACATTAGAATGGACATTTCTTTTTCAGTTATACTCAAAAAGTATTGAAATTAAGTGAAAAGATTTACGATATCGGTACAAATTGCACGCAGTTGAAAGAAAATGAATTTAATGTAATAAATCATGGTGATTTTTGGGTAAACAATATGCTATTCAATTACGATGATGGTGGGAAACCTAACGATCATATTATGGTAAGTAGTTAATAATTAATTAATTATTATTCTGTACTTTATACGTCAGTTACAAACACGTACACAACAAGGCCAGAAACAATTCAAAATTACTGTTACAGAAATTTCAATTAATTGCGCGAGCTTTTTTTAATGTTAAAAGAGATTCAAAAAAAAAGTTGGATTCAACCAATTTGACAATTAAAAAAAACTTTAATTCCGAAGACCCTTTCGTTACAGAAGTTTCTCAAATGTGTTCAAGTAAATGCCAAACGTATGCATACTCGGTAGAGGTAATTTTCAAATACTTAAAATATATCCGACTCAGATCTCAAAAGTATTTTAATTTTATCTTACCTTTAAAACTCAGAAAACATAATCACAAATTTAAAATCGTAATGCAAACTAAACACTACCGTTCGCAGGATACAGTAATTAAACCGCTTTGTTGTGCAAATTTTCATTGCTATGCTGTAAAAGCATATAGAAAAGAGCTTTATTTTAAATAAAATTAGATATCTCCAGAGTTTATACCGATGTTTTATAAGATACGCTAGTCCAGTCAGACACCTGATAACAATAAAAAGATTCTTAAGACGCAATTGTTTCTGTATAATAAGAAAACCTTGCTTTGTTGTGTAGTAAAAAATAAAATCTTACTATTTTTGCATATCTATATACATCTCTACAAAATAGTAGATTTATGTTTAAAGAATAAAATAACTTAATTTCAATGGGGGAGGGGGTGGATAAAAAGGATTAATTATAATTTTATACCAAAACATCAACAATAACAAACGTATAATGATATCCTATCAATAACTTATATTACTATATATATTACGTTATTAGCATGTTTATATTACAAATATGTAACCGTGAAATACCTACCGCGTACGTTTGAACTCTAGCTGGATTACATACAAAAAGCTTAAACTCTCTTTATCGTCATAATTGACTATGCTTTGCAAGCAATTAAATCTGAACATCTAATTATACTTTAATCAAAATCGATAGCCGCCCCAGTCGAATGCATTTTATATGTTAGTTTCTCATTCTGTTTCTTCGAGTGTGATATTGCTTATCAAACCTAATGATAGACAGAACACGCCTCTGAGTAATTTTTCATCGATTTTCATTTATTTGAACTCGCTTTAACTTGTTTATTCTAACTTAATAACGTCATCTTGAAATAGGAAGTAGTTTCTTCTCTGGACTAAAATAAGAGAACGGTTTCATTTTAACTTACAATAGAGTCTAAACTATTTGTCCTCGAACTTATTTGTCCTTCACGTTGAGAATTTCTCTATGTTATTTGATGATAGAAAGAAGCTGTTGCCCATACTCACAGTAAAAATAAAATGGAACACGTACCTCGAGATCGAACACAATGATGTTCAAGAAGCGTGGTATAATAGAACTCTTTCTTCACCAAATAAGTCCGCAGCATATGCCTCCACTTTCGTCCAATAATTGAAAGAACTTTTATCACGAAAACGATAATTAGTCGAATTGTAATGTATTATAAAATTAAAAAAATATTTATAATTAAAAAAAAAAAAAAAAAAAAAAAAACGTACAAATTTTATATTATTTATAACAAATTAAATAAAATAATCAATAAAAAAAAATACTTTTATAATATATAAATTATAATTTTATCATACTCAAAATTTATTTCTATTTTATTCATTCTTTAACATTTATCACTTATAACAACTATAAATATAATACATTTTATATTATATGAATCTATCTACAATATATAACACTATCCCAACAGCTACTATATACTAA